>PITB01009290.1:0-62454 GCA_004024585.1 Paradoxurus hermaphroditus | reverse complement strand
GATTTTTCAACAGAAACTTTGCAGGGCAGAAGGGAGTGGCATGATATATTCAAAACGCTGAAAGAAAGAAAAAGAGACCTGCAACCAAGAATAATATATCTAGCAAGCATATCATTCAGAATAGGAGAAAAAAAGGGAGACCTATCTATATGTTACCTACAAGAGACTCATTTCAGACCTAACAGCACATGTACCTTGAAAGTGAAAGTATTGAAAAACACTTATCATTAAAATGGAAGTGAAAAGAAAACTGGGATACCAATATTTTTTTCAGAAAAAATAATTTAATTATTTTAATGTTTACTCATTTTTGAGAGACAGAGAGACAGGGCATGAGTAGGGGAGGGGCAGAGAGAGAGGAAGACAAAATCAGAAGCAGGCTCCAGGCTCTGAGCTTCAGTGCAGAGGCCAATGTGTGGTTTGAACTCACAGACCAGAAGAAAAAGTACTTTAAAACAAAGACTGGGTGACTCAGTCGTTTGAACGTCCAACTTCGGCTCAGGTCATGATCACATGGTTCATGAGTTCGAGCCCTGCATTGGGCTCTGTGCTGACAGCTCAGAGTCTGGAGCCTGCTTTAGATTCTGTGTCTCCCTCTCTCTGTCCCTCCCTGCTCACATTCTGTCTCTCTCTCTCTCAAAAATAAACATAAAAAAAAATAAAACAATGACTGTAACAAGAGACTAAGAAGGAAACAGTATAATCAAACAGTATAATCAAACCAACAGAAGATATAACAGTTGTAAATATTTATATACCTAACATACAAGCACCTAAATATATAAAGCAGTTAATACCAAACAAAAAGGAAGTAATTAATAGCAATACAATAATATTAGGGTACTTTAACACCCCACTTACATCAATGGATAGATTATTTGAACAGAAAATAAACAAGGAAACAATGCTTTGAATGATACATTGAATCAGATGGATCTAACAGATATATTCAGAACATTCCATCCATCCGAAAACTTCAGAATATACATCGTTCCCAAGTGCATAAGGAACATTCTTCAGAGTGGGTCACAAATTAGGTCACAAAACAAGTCTCAATAAATTTAAAAAGGATCAAAGTCATACCATGCATTTTTTCCAATGGCAACACTATGAAATTAGAAATCAACCATAAGAAATAGCTGTGTTCAGTGAATTTCATGGGTGGATGTTAATGATTAAATTTCTGTAAAAGTTATAAGACAATTCAAAGTTTTTATTTTTTATGCTGAGCATTATTAAGTATTTATACTTTCTAGAAGAGATTTTATTTGAACCTCTATAGAATTTTATAATTATCTAGTTCTCTGAAAAAAATCTCATTACAAGTTGTATATTTGAATACAATTGAGATAGATGCTTAATATATTGAGTTTTTCTATTCATGAATATCTTTCTACATTTATTTTAGTGTTATTTAATGTCATTTAATAAAATTATATTTTTCATAAATTATATTATCTTTTATTAGATTTATTGCTAAATAGCTTATTTTGTTTGATAACAACTACTTATATATTTTCTAACTCTTGTTAGTTTATAACAAAAATTTATTTTGTGTTTTATTAATCATGTATCCAAGAACCTTGGTAAAGTTTTTATTTTTCTATATAGATCATTTTATAGTATTCAAATAGTGACTGCCTTTAGTTTGGATTCTAATGGCTACAATTTTTAGTAGAATGTTAAATAGAAAGTAATATTTCATTTCTGGTTTTCTAAGGTATACTTGAAATGTCACCATTAAATAAAAAAAATATAAGTGTGTGCATGCATTCTGAATTCACACATAGCATTAAAACCCAGAAGCCCCACACATATTCTTTATCAGGTAAATACATTATACATATATCTATTGCTGGTTTGCCAATAAACCTTTTTAAAAATAATGGAATTAATTTATATAGAGGATTAAACTGATATTATCATATAGATTTTCTCTCTTATGTTATTATTTTGAAAATTCACATGCGCAGGCTTTATCATTATATTAATCAATTTTCTTCCATTACAAGAATATACACATTTTCACAAAGCATAATTATTTTAGTTGTGTATTCAATTTGTTTCTGTTTAGGATTTTTATCTAAGCATACAATTTATATTATATGGTAAAATTTACCTTATACTCATTTTCTGATTTAAGTTACAAATTCTAGTTTCAAAATAATATTGTAAACTATTTATTTTTGTCTTATTTTCTGGAATAATTTAAAAGTAATCGGTGTTACTCTTTTTTTGAATGTCTAATAAACTCTTGAAAATATCTGTGCTCAGTGAATTTGATGGACGAGTTTTAAACTAGGTTAAATGTCTGTAAGACTCACAAGATAATTCAAGGTTCTATTTTTATACTGAGGATTAATAGCTACTTATATTTTTCCAGAAGACGTTTTATTTTTCTTAATTTCCAAATGTATCATTTCATTGATTATATTTTAATATTTGTTATATTTAGTTTCCTGCCGCATTATTATTGGTACTAATATGAATTTGTCTCAATATTTCATGATCAATATTGCTGCTGGTTTGTCTATTCAATTAGTTTTCCCCCCCAAAATCCAGCTTTTTATTATGTTTTAACTTTCTATTTTGTCTTTGTATTATACTACAATTAGTATCTGTAATTTTAAAATAACTTTTCCTCCCCATTCTGCATTTATTATGCAAAATCAATAACAAAGGCAACCTGTTCTTTATTTTGAAATAAGACCAATTAAATGTCTCCTTTCTTAATTCTTAGTAAAGACCTCTTCACGACTGTGATCTCTTTCCTAATGCAACGTTGAGCACATTTTTTATGTTGGTAATACTGTAAAACTTCTTATGCCGAGTGATTCTGATGAGTAACAAACTATTGCATATATTGCATTATAATCTTTCCTAAAAATTTAAGAAAGCATTTACTATTTCTTCTTTGACTCACAAGTCATTTAAAAGTAAGTTTCTAAAAAGAGTATTTCTAAATATATTTTGTTTCTATTTTGTTGGAGTTACCATTATTGATTGTCTATTTATTTGCATTGTGAGAAGATGGTCTTATTCTTCAAAATTTATTGAGACTTATCTAGTAAGTAGTTAGTTCTTTTAATTCCAACCTGTGTAGCTTAAATGGATGTACTCTACATGCCTTCTAAGCCAAGTTCTTTTCATTTGATTTTTCAATTCTTTTGTGTATTACAGGTTTTATATCCACTTGAGCTCTAAATTACTCAGAGATACATTTTTAAAATTTCTAATAAGATTCTAACTATTAGAATTTTCATTTGTGTTAACCAATTTTTGCTTTGTATATGTTTTAGATTTAATTTTTATTAAAAGTAAAACCAGGTATACATTTTATATGTTCATACTTAAATATTAAAAAGTTGTTAATCATAAACATATATAGGAATAGAATATACCAATACCATAGAACCCTCTCAAACATTTTGGAAGGTAATTACTCTCCTGATTTCCATTACCAAAGACTGTTTTTCTCTATTTTATGAAAATCACAGATTATACATTGTTTTGTATCTCAATAGAACGTTATGTCTGTGAGATTCATCCAGGCATGGTATACCAATAATGTGTTCATTTTTAAATTCTGCATATTATTCCAAAAGGAAAACAGATTGATATACCACTGTATATTTATCTATTTTTTTGCTGAGGATGAAGCATTTGGCTAATATGTATAATGCTGCTATAAACATTCCTTTAAATGTCCTTTTGTGCACAGATAAAAGCATTTCTTTTGGGTTTCTCTTTAGGTAGTTACTGAGCCATAGGCAATAAAATTTTAAAATTTAATAAGTAATGACAATCAGCTTCTGAAAGTGGTTTTCAGAATTACAACCCATTCAGTCATACATGGGGCTCTCATTATTCTCCATGTTCACTGATAGTTGACACCATCAGTCTTTTAATTCCAACCCTTCTGACTTCCTGTAGTTTTTCTTTTTTATCTCCCTAAAGATTAATGATGTTGAGCATTCTTCAAACATATATTAACTTCTTAGATATTATATTTAAAATTTTCATTTATGTTTCAAATTTTTTTCATTTTTTTACTGATTTAAAGGAGCACTTGACATGTACTTGTTATCAAATTTTGATTGTGTAAATGTGCTACAAGTGACCTATATTACTGTATGGTCTAAATACCTTTGGACCAATACACCTAAATACTTAGGTATCTATAGAACATTTCATCCAATAAAAGCAGAAAACACATTTCCTCAAGTGCACACAGAACATACTCTGGGAAAGATCATGGGCTAGGCCACAAAATCAGTCTGAATATATCTAAGAATAAAATCATATTGAGCCTCTCTTCAGCCACAAAGGTAAGAAACTAGAAATTAATTACATGAAGAAAGTTGGAAATTTCACACATATGTGGAAATTAAACAGCATGTTACTGAACAACCAATGGGTCAAAGAAGAAATAAAAAAGATTTCCAAAAAGAAACTTGAGACAAATAAAAATGCAAATACAACATACCAAAAAAGAACAGCAGTTATTTTTAATGTTTATTTATTTTTGGGGGGGAGGGGCAGAAAAAGAGAGAAAGAGAGATAGAGAGTGAGAACCCCGAGGAGGTTCCACACTTTCAGCGCAGAGCCCAACATAGGGCTTGACCTCACCAATGACAAAATCATGACCTGAGCTGAAATCAAGAGTTTGAAGTTTAACTGACTGAGCCACCCTGGCACCCCAGAACAGAGGTTTTAATCGAGAAGTTTATAGTGGTAATTACCTACATTAAAAAAATAGTAAGAGCTCAAGTAAACCATCTAAATGCACACTTAAATGAACTAGAAAAGGAATTACAAGCAAACCCCAAGCTTAGTAAAGAAAGGAAATAACAGAGTGGAAATAATGAAATAGAGACAAGGGATACAATGGAAAAGATCAATAAAACCAAGGGCTCATTGTTTGAAAACATCAAAACAGACAAACCTTCAACAACAACAACAACAACAACAACAACAACAAAAGAAAGATAAAAAAAGAAAACTCAAAATCAGAAATGAAAGGAGACATTACAATTGTTCCACAGAAATACAATGGACCATAAGAGATCGCTATGAACTATTACATGCCTACAAATTTGACATGACAAACGGGAAGGGATAAATTTCTAGAAATGCACAACCTGAGTCATGAAGACTCGTTAATACTGAGTCATGAAGAAATAGCAAATCCATAAAAATTACTAATGAGATTGACTCCGTAAACAACAACCTCCCAACAAACAAAATTCCAGGACCACATGGCTTCACTGGTGAATTCTACCATGTTTTTAATGAGGAGTTAATGCCAATCCTTTTCAAACTCTTTCAAAAAGTAGAAGAGAAGGGAACACTTCCAAACTCATTTTATGAGGCCACCATTACCCTGATCTAGATACCAAAACCAGACAAAAACACCACACAAAAAGAACATTACAAGCCAATATCCCTGATGAATAGAGATGCAAAAATCCTCAAAAAAATTAGCAAACTGAATTCAAAAATATACTAAAAGATCATATACTATCATCAAGTGGGATTTATTCCAGGGATCAAAGGATGGTTCAATATCTACAAACCAATGTGATACGCTACATTAACAAACTGTACTTAAAAAGCATATGTTCATCTCAATAGCAATAAAAGCATTTGACAAAAGTCAGCATCCATTCATAATAAAATCTCTCAATAAATGGGTATAGAGGGAACATATCTCAACATATTACGACCATATGATAAACCCACAGCTAACGTCATATTCAGTGGTAAAAATCTGTTGTGTTATGTACACACACAAACACACACACACACACACACACACACACACACACTGCAATATTGTTCAGCTTTGAGAGAGGAAATCCTGCCATGTGGAACACCATGTGTTTGGGAGTCATAACTTCCAACTATTTTTTTTTTGTATTTTGTGTCTTCTTTGTAGGATCAATTTCCAGTTTTCTAATTCTTACTCTATTGATGATTGATATGTTATTTTAGTTAAATCATTATTTCTAAAAACGCCTTTGCCTCATACCCATATCTGAATGCTGTGTTTTTTTTTTGTTTTTTTTTTAACCTAGGTGAAGAGTTTTTAGCTTATGGTTATTTTTTAACATTTTATTTCAGTTTTTTCTATTGATATTGCAAATTCTCATGTTAGTGTAATTATTATTCATTTGTATATAATAATTTCCTTTTTTAAAGATTCATTTATTTTAATGCATTGGGGTAAGTTTTAAGATGTACTCTTTTATAGATTTCTTTTTATGTGTTCTTCCTAGGTTTTTGTGTGCTTTCTGAATTTGAGGGTTAATGACTTGTTCTCTATGCTTCTTTATTCTTCTTAAATATTTTTCTCCTTTCCATTAATTGAATTCCTGGCTAAAGTTTTCACTTTTTTATTTTGTTTGTTTGTTTACTAATTTTCTCTTATCTCTGTTTAGGTTGTAGTAATTCCATCTGTTGAGTTTTTATCTATTTAATCTCTCTTTTACATCACAATTTGCAGAAACACTATGTACTTTTATAAATCTTGTTTGATCCTTTTGATAATCTTTTATATCTGGATATTATTATTATTACTGTTTGTTTACATTTCATACATGAGTAATTTAAAATCAAATTTTCAGTAATTTCCTTATGTGTAGTTCACTAGAATTTAATTTTGGCTTTTGGAATTTTGAGGTGCTGGATTTCAGGTGAATTATTGTAGGCAGTATTTGTATTTGTTTCAGATAGCACTCTTAGGTTCTATCAATCAGGGATTACTTTAAATTTATATCTCATATTAAGGTGTCTTGGACCCAGTGTGCAGTATAAACTCAATTTTACGGGGAAAATTTGTAGTTAAGAACAAATTTGTAAGTTGAGAATTTACTTATATTTACTGACCACAGGGTAGAATTATTTTATCCTACTTAGAATGTAAAACAATAATTTAACAGATTGGCTTTGTGTAGAACTGATTTTTTTTCCTTTCCCCCAGACTATAGTTTCACAGGTAATGGTAACTCTACAAGATTCTGGCTTTATGTGAAAATTTTGGTTCCGGGTTCCTAGTTCCCCTTTACTAAGGCATAACTCATTTTTTGAAATCCCCATAGTACATAGAAATCTGTGACTTTCAGTTTTACAACTGGGAATGAAGCTCAGGATTTGCTCACACTTATCACAGTGATTTCCATTTTATTTTGTCTGAAGACTTCCTTAATTTATTTTTTTAGAATTTTTTCCCTGGTGTGAATGATTATGTTTGATGAAATAGGAAAGCTTCTCATAATAGTCTTAAAATAATATTTCTATATCCCAAAGATATTTCATATTTAGGAAATCTGGCATTTCCTCTGGCATTTTAGCTTAGGGAAAACATGGAACTGGAGTGGGAAGTGGTGTTATGTGTTTTTTGTCTCCTTAATTTTTTAATTATTAAAAAAAACCTCTAACATATATGAAAGTAGACAGAATTGTATAGCAAATATCTCTGTATCCATTACCAAGTTGCAACAATTATCTTATTGCTAATTTTGTTTTCTTTATCTTCAACTAGTCTTCCTGTGTTTAAGTATTTAAAGGAAATCCAAAATATTTAATCCATGTATATTTCAGTATTCATCTCTATTAAAGTAGTAGTCTTAAAAAACAATCCCGATAGCATCGTCATGCACTCTTTTTGTAAACCCGTGCTATAGGGATTCAATCTGCATGTATTCTGAAACATGGACCAAATAGCAATAACAATATAAAATCATGTAGGCCATCACTCTAAAGAATATTTGCCATAATTAGAACTTTTCCAGAATTAAATGTGCTACCGTAAGTTTGTAGGATTTTGATTTTTGGATTACCACCCATCAGCATTACATGGGCAGGGATTAATTCTGTGTCTAGGGTTCTCTACTTGATACTCTAATGTCTTCTCAGTATCTCTTAATGAGCCAAGTTGATGGTAAGGTGAAATTATACATTCCACATATGAAGAATGTCCTTGAAGATTTTAAACTGGAAATCATTTATAACAATTTAAATGCTTTTTGATTTTGACTTTTAGTTATTTCATGCAGGAATTAAATGGTCAGGGTTAGGATTTTTAATTTGTAAATATGTTCTTTCTTTCTACAATAAACACATTCTAACTTTAAGGAATTAGTCCTATTCCCATGTATATTTGCTTTACTAATATTTGTCATGTGTGGTTCAGATGAAAGCTTTTATTCTGTCCTGAGAAAATTTACCTCAGTCAATGTTCTCAATTACCATGTAAGTTTTAATGAAATTTATAACATCAGAATAAATTCTCCCCTCCATTGTAGTTCATTTTCTTGAAATTATTTACAGTCTCTAAAGGAATGTGTGTTGAATGAGGAACAAGTGAGATGTAATTATTTATTGTGCTGCTATTTCACATAATTCACATGATTTTTATAAATCTAACATTCTAAACACTAGTTCGACAATTCAACTTTATTATTATAAATGCACAATATAAATACATTTCGACATATAATTGCCTCATTTATAATAAAAAACACTAATCTGTTTCATTCTTCAGACGTCATATTTTGCCAAACATGTACCCATACATACATGTGAGCAATCGTGTGTCATCCATATTTCCCTTTCATTAAGTATTAGGATAGTCTCAATGCCTATCATTTTGCAACCATTCCTCATTTTATCTGAGCATTTTTTACCACTCAAAATATCAAATTTATCACTATGTGCTTTACGTCATTACCCATACTCACAGCTATATCACTGATATAGCCCTGATGTGGGGCTGGAACTCAAGACTCAGAGATCATGACCTGAGGTGAAATCAAGAGTTGACCGCTTACCACTGAGCCACCAGGTGCCCCTATATCTGAAACTTTTAACAGAACTGTAAGTTTGTTAGGAAATGGAGCATCTGTTTTCTTACCTATACCTCCTACAAGGGACTTTAAAAGTCTCTATAAGAGAGATAGTGATAAATACTTGTTGACTTACATTGGCCTAAGTGGTTAATAGCTTTCTCAATACTAAAGCCATTTTTAATCAACTTCATTTAACTTTGCTGACACAGGCAAAGCATTAGCTTTTCTATTTAGACAATGAAATTTATCTGAGTATATACCAATTAACTCACAGTAATCAATGCAGGTTTAATTGAAGTGAGGGAATTTGAAAGACAGAAATAACTATTTTGAATATAAAATTTCTGGCAAAACTCCTAACAGTTGTTCATCATAATTTCCTTTAAAATTACTTAGATTTTTTTTTGCAATAAACTGCACAATATCCACAAACATTCAGAAATGTGTATTTTTATTTGATCCTAAAATTAAGCTGAAGTCTTTACCATTTTGTATAAAGAAAAAACATATTGGGCCCATTAAGATTAGTTATGAGAACTGATTTTACAGGGATAATTTGAATTTTATGCATGTCATTCTAACTGGGCTAATGAAATTATTTTGGTTGCCAGAAGCATTTCAGTCTGGCTATCTGGAGTGCAGCATCTTACATGAGCTGCCAGAAATAAAAGCATTCATTTGCACTTCTAGACAGAAAATGTGGGTGTCTACAGGCTGCCGTACAGAACTAGAGAAACCAATTGGACAATAAAAACCTTTAAAGTATCTCTCCAGATGGCTAAGCTGCTGTTCCTTCACGTGGAACTGCAACACCCTACTTTAGGTGATGGCATTTTTGCCCGTGTATGAAATTTCTGAAGAAACGTTTAATTCAAAGAACTGTATTCAGCTTTGCTGGTAATCAATATTTTTAGCATGATTCTGGGAGGTGTAATATTTATCATACTCCTGATGACAGGAATATACAAGTTTCTTCAAATAAGTCTGTAAACACGACTTTTCTTTACAAACAGAAGCAAATATCAGTGTCACACGAAGGAAAAAAATGGCAAAGAGATACCAATATTAACAAGTTTATATTCTATCGAGAACTAGTCAATAGCCTTTTTTTTTAAACACAGGGAATGAATCAAAAGCACATCTCTTATGTTTTGCATGATAAAAATCATTTGGATGTCATTGTAATTTTTATGAAAAAGGACTAAATGAGTATACAAATGTTATTCTCAGAGACTGTTCTGAAATGGCAGCCAATAGCTTCTGGATATATTAGATTTTATTGGAATTGTACAGATGTGTATAATTACTGTTTTGCTTTGCTTGAATAGAAGCCATCTGTTTATCTTAAGATGATTAGAACAGTAACAGATTTAGTCCCTGTAGCAGCAAAACCTGAGTTGCATTTGTCTGTCTATCTATCTATCTATCTGTCTATCCAACCATCTATCATCTACCTATCTATCCATTTCATGAGAGTTAAGGGACCACTATGAAGCGTCATCCCTGGACAAGTAAACTGTGAAAAACCTTGGACCGTGCAGAATACTGACATTGATAGTAAATTTTTTTTTTCCTAAAAAAGGCAGCATTAAATCCATTTTGCTAACATTTAACTTTAAATATGAATTTCTTCTATTTATAAATTGAACACATATGGGCTCTTCGGTGGCTCAGTTGATCGATCATCTGCTCTTGATTTTGGCTCAGGTCATGATCCCAGGGCCATGGGATCGAGTCTCACATTGGTTGTCCCACTGAGTGTGCAGTCTGCTTGGGATTCTCTCTTTCTCCCTCTCCCCCTTCCCTGCTTGTGTTTCTCTCTCTCCAAAAAGAAAAAAAAAACTATTTAAATCCATTTTGCTAATATTTAAGTTAAAATATGTATTTCTTCTTCCTATAAATTGAATAGATTAGTTTATTCAATGTTATACGCTACTGGTTCATTTTATTGAATTTTTTTGCATCTGTTGAGGCAAAAACTTGTCTTGTTTCAGTTTCTTAATGTGGTCAGATATATTAATCAATTTTTCAATATTGATTCTTGAATTTGTGTGAGTGCGCGCGCACACACACACACACACACACACACACACACACACACATATATATATATATATATATATATATATATATATATACATTGTCTGATATATGCTTTTTAAAACATTGCTTATTCCCAGTATCTATTGCTCCATAACAAAATAGCACACAAGATTAAACAAATATTTTGCTATATTTTAAATTTTGTAGGTCAAGAATTTGAGGAATATTCTACTTACTAATTCTTCTACTCCAAGTGGTGCCAACAAACACCATTTGGTAATATTCAGTTGGTGGATGGATAAATCTGGAAGTCCAAGTCGGTTTATCACATCCACATTCTAGTCTCTGATAGAGGTAATTACAGAGTTGGAGTTCCTATGGGGCACCTATACTTAATTCTTTGTGTCTTGGACTTTGTCAGAGCATTGTAGTTTCAGAGTCACTGGACTTCACGTGTGGCAGTTCAAGGCCCCAAAAGAGCATCAGTAGAAACTGAATATTTTCAAGAGATGAGACTAATAACTGCCTAGCATCATCTGATGATACTCTATTGGTCAACTAAGTCATGGAAACAAGACCATTTTCTTCTTTTTTTTTTTTTTTTTTTAATTTTTTTTAACCTTTATTTATCTTTGTGAGCAGGAGAAGGGTAGAGAGAGAGGGAGACACAGAATCTGAAGCAGGCTCCAGGCCCTGAGCTGCCAGCACAGAGCCCGACGCGGGGCTCGAACTCACAGACCGCGAGATCATGACCTGAGCCGAAGTCGGCTGCTTAACCAACTGAGCCACCCAGGCGCCCCATAAGACCATTTTCAAAAGAGATTAATGAGTCCACTTTTAGTACGAGAAATGGCAATTAACTCATCGCTATATTTCATCTTCCATAGGGCTGAAGGAAGATTACATATATTTTAGTGCATTTTCTTCATGTATTTTAACAAGTGAGTTTCATTTTTCTTCTGTCATCATCTTAAATATGTATTGAATAGTTTTTCTATATATGTCTATTTGAAGTTACCCTTTTTTTAATATTTGCTTGAACAGTTTACATATTTGTGGAAGCATATTGAGACATCTACTATGATAAGGGCTTTATGCTTGAGTTTTTTTGTTATATGTTTTGGGGTCTAGTTTTGTATATATAAAACGTTATGATTTTTTAAACCTTCTTGTGGAGTTCTTTTATCATTAATTATCCATTTTATTATCTCTTAGTATTTTACTTAAATTATGTTTTATAATTTTCATTTGGAAAAGCCTACTTTTGGTTGCCATGTGATATATATGTTTTTTTAAATATTTATTTTCATTTTAACTGTCTTCAAAGACATAAATAGGTAAAATGGTTCTACAAAATTATGTTTAAACATTCTGAATAAATGTCTTATATATATATTTGTATCTGGCTTCCTTTAACCTAATTTCCTCTTTTCTATTAAAAACTTTTATTATATTTTAAAGTTTTCTATATACTATCCTAGTTTTCTCTGTGCATTTGGAAGTCCTATGTATTTTTAATGTTTTTATTGAAAGTCCATAAATATTCAACATCAATACTGTGTTATAACTATTTTGATAAGGCCTGTCTTCAACTTACTGAAATTCATCTCTTGGAATAAAACAAACTCTTTAGCATTTTTATGACTAAACAACACCTTTCCCCCCAATCTCCCCTTTCTGTCTTTGTTAGAGTTTTCCAGACATTGGTTTCATCTTTTCTAGCATATAACATTTAGCCACATTTAAACGTAACTTTTTTTTTTCCTTTTACGTTCACTGGTTAAACGCTCCAACATTTTCTGTCAATATTTGAGTTGTTTTTGTTTTTGTTTTTGCACCTCATTCCATTCTTTGTATGCATTTCTTCTTATGAAATTATATCATTTAGTCTTTCAGTAAATATCTGTGTCATCACAAAGACTCTATTTTCCTTTAATATTGAATAACTTGCTTTAATTTAGAATTCTAGACTGACAATTATTTTTTCTTCTTCACTTTTATGTTTTATTGTACTTTGCAATTTAGTTTTGATTAAAGAAAGCACTTTTAGGACACCTGCCATCCTCTGTATATATTCTGTGTTTTGTCTGCACTATTTTTAACATTTGTTTTTATCCCTGAACAGTCACCTTTCACTTTCATGTATCCCGATTAAAATTCCTTTTTCTTGTTTAGCACCTGAAATGTATCTTAGTTTGAGGACTTAAGTTACCAAGTTTCTATGGTCTATTTTAGAAATCTCTATTAAACATATAAAGATATATTCTACATTCACTCACAGGTTTTCATTTGACTTTTACTTGTTTAACATATACCTCCGTCTGTCTTTCATCTTAATTTTTGCATGTCATCTCATTCTCATTTGGAACATCTTAATTGTTCTTGTTGACAGTCAACTGATATTTTTGCATGTGGCTTCTACAATTTTTGCAGAAATTATTTTCTATCTCTTTTACGACTCTATCTTTTTGAAGAAACCAAAATACTCTCTCTGAAGTTTATTTCGGACTAATAAATTTATATGGAAGCATATATATTCTGGGTTTTGTCTATCTTACGTAAAATTAGGCATCTTTATACACTATCCACTGTTGAATTTCTTTGTGTCAGACTGTATTTTGATCATTTTTTATTACTCTGTCTCTCTATACGTTTATCCCATCCAGCATTTTTTTCAGTTAGTTCTTCCTTTGTGGCCTCTTGTCCAAAAAATAGGTCTTTAATCTTGGTATGGGCTGATGCTGTGTGCTTATTTTGGGGATGTAGAAGATCTATTCTCCG
The DNA here is from genome assembly GCA_004024585.1 of Paradoxurus hermaphroditus. Classification (NCBI taxonomy): domain Eukaryota; kingdom Metazoa; phylum Chordata; class Mammalia; order Carnivora; family Viverridae; genus Paradoxurus; species Paradoxurus hermaphroditus. The sequence continues at coordinate 48,781 of PITB01009290.1, read as the reverse complement.
GAACGGTAGGTGGCCTGACTCATTCTTTGGTCAAGGGTTTGTGAATTCCTCTTCCCATCTGTCTGGACTATAGTTTCATAAAAGCTTTAGCTCTGGGCAAAGGTCAGCATCAGCTTTGTGAAGCCCTCCTTTTGAAGCTGGGGAGAGATACGACCTACACACTTGACCTCTCGTTTCCATCTATGAGCCTGACTCCAGTCATTTTCAAGTTTTCAATGGAGTTTCATTTTTTTTTTTTTTCATGATATCTTGCAAGAACAGAACTTCTGGCAACTCCCACCTGCTTTCAGATCAAGAGTACAATAGGCTGTGGTTTCAGCCCTGCTCTCTGTTTTAGTTTAGTTTTGATTCTGAGAGATCTCATTTCGGAGACAGGACTTTTGCATTTTTATTTTCAATTTTATCTAGACTTCCATGATTTAGAATAGAAATGTGGTGCTTAAACATTACAAAGTTGTCATCAATGGGATTTGAAATTTCAATCATATAAATTATATAATTATTAATTAAAGTATTTAATTCCAAATCTTTATATAGTTTGCTTGAAAGAGTCATAGAGGAGATAACAGATAAAATGTTGTGTAATCCTTTTTACTTTTAAATATCAAAAAATACATGTTTTACCTTATTTTAAATTTCTACCAAAGTAACGTCAGTTTGAGTAAACATATACATAAACTGTGTGTGTGTGTGTGTGTGTGTGTGTGTGTGTGTGTGTGTGTGTGTGTGTGTATCTCAACAGGCTCAACACTGAGGGAAATAATTAGAAATGTAAAGTTTTATATATCATGGTTCAGTTTCACTTAGGAAGAGAAAAGTTGATGCTGAGTATAAGCATTGGGCCCTGGAAGATGATTAAGGGGAGTGAAGAGCGTACGTATATACCCGTTTTCCAGAAGGACAAACTTTGGCCATTTGTGCTAGATTCACAGGATAATCCATGTTCTTCTCATTTGCTGAGTATCTATCAATCCAAGGAAAGGATCCTTCCATGCAACCTCAGAAGGTTCTTATTAAAATGTCAAAGCCTCATCAAACTAGATCTCTGAAAACAAAACCCCACTATCTTCACCTGCCAAATGCTTTTATGGGAAAGAGAAATAAACTTTTATTTGAGACAATCTACAATTTGCATTATTTCTTATAGCATTTAGACTGCATTTCTTACTCTGTGGTACCAATCATGATTAACATATAGTACACAATGTTAAAAATTTGTCCAAACTACCACTTACATATAATTTTTAATAGCATCCTTCTTAGATACGTTTTAGGTAGTAGCAAAATTGAGAAGGTACAGACATTTCCCATATATCTCTTTTTTAAAAAAGAATAAATTACATAGCTGCATTATCCCTAATTATGTCAATTATCTATTTCTCAATACGTTTACATACTCATAAACACAAAATTAAACAGAAGTACTATATGCACAGGTACCATATTCTATTTCTAAGAGGTTTTAAATTGAACACAACATGCATAATGTTTAACTGGTCACTAGTAGACTAAATCAAGGCCAATGTCTCTTTAGTACTAAAAGCATATCTTGTGGGTTTCCTCCGACTCATTAATATTTGACTAATTTACAGCTTTCATGGCTATAAAAGTAACTATGGATATGAGTACATTTAGAGGCATAAGATAGAAATATTTAATAAGTTACATGTTAAGCACATTAATTAATCTATACATTCAATAAAGTATACTGTGTATGATCTAGGTACTGAATGCCAATGACAGTAGGAACATGACGATGAGAAATAACTTAAGTGGCAATTATATAAGGGCATTCAACAGGGCATCTAAACTATTTAAGAAAGGCAGAGTTACAGCATAGTTTCAGGCCTTAAATTTTTTAATACATTTCCAATTAATCTTTGTGTATGGCATAAGGGTATAACAATTTTATTAATTTGCTTATAGATACACAGTTTTCCTAGCACCACTTATTAAAAAGACTATCCCTTCTCCATCGCATATTCTTGGTTCTTTTTTTTAAAGAAAAAATATATCTATATCTATATCTATATATGTGAGTTTATTTCTGAGCTATTTTGTTCCATTGGCCAATGTATCTGTTTTTATGTAAGTACTATACTGTTTTGATTAATACACCTTTGTAATATAGTGAAGGAAAGTGTGAAGCCTCTAGCTATGTTCTTCCTTCTCAATTTCGGTCATTCAGGATCTTTTGTGATACCATAGGAACAACAACAAAAAGGTAACTATGTGAGGGGACAGATGTGTTAACCTGATTTCATAATGTGTATTAAATGATCATGTTGCACGTCCTATTAAAATGTCCGTATGACTTTAGGTTTAGAAGTTCGGTAACCAGGAGGAAGATGTTATCAGAAAGAGTAAAGATTTTAGAAAAGGAGTGTTTTGTTTTTCTCAATTTGCCGTTTAATATCTAACTTCTGCAAATGGCTCATTTGCATCTGTAGAAACATGTAAAGTAATAAATTTAGTTAAAACACTGGAAATAATTTTCTCATGTAAAGTTTTCATAAAACATTTTGTATTCCAAAGAGGACATCCAGATGGCTAACAGACACATTAAAAGATGCTCAACATCAGTCATTACCAGGAAAATACAAATCAAAACCACAATGAGATACCACCTCACATCTGTCAGAATGGCTAAAATTAACAACTCAAGACAACAGATGTGGGCAAGGATGTGAAGAAATGGGTACCCTTTTGAATTGTTGGTGGCAATGAAAACTCTTGCAACCACTTGGAAAACGGTATGGTGGTTCCTCGAAAAATTAAAAATAGTACTAAAACTCACCAGTTGCACTGCTAGATATTTATCAAAGGATACAAAAATGCTGATTTGAAAGGGCAATGCACCCCAATATTTATAGCAGTGCTATCAACAATAGCCAAATTATGGAAAGAACCCAAATTTCCATCAACTGATGAATGGATAAAGAAGATGTGGTATGTATATACAATGGAATACTACTCGGTGATCAAAAAATGAATTCTTGCCATTTGCAACAACATGGATGGAACTAGAGAGTATTATGTTACATGAAATGAGTCAGTCAGAGAAAGGCAGATATCATATGTTTGCACTAACGTGGAGTTTGAGAAACAACAGATGAACAGAGACTCATTTAAAAAATGTTTAATGTTTATTGATGATTAATAGTGTTTATTATTTATTGAGCATGAATGGTGGAGGGGCAGAGAGAGAGTGAGACAGAATCTGATGCAGGCTTCAGGCTCTAAGGTGTCAGCACAAAGCCTGATGAAGGACTTGAACTCGAAAACCGCAAGATCATGACCTGAGACAAAGTCAGATGCTCGCTCAACTGACTGAGCCACCCAGTGTCCCCATAAGAGACTCTTAAATAAAGAGAAAAAGTGAGGGTTGCTGGAGAGGCAGTACATGGGAGAATGGGTAAAATAAATGGGTGATGGAATTAAGGAGGGCACTTTTTTGGGGTGAGCAATGGGTGTCATATGTAAGAAATGAATCACTGGGTTCTAATCCTGAAACCAAGACCATACTGTATGTTAACTAACTTGAATTTAAATAAAAAAATAAAAATAAAAATAGGGGTGCCTTGGTGACTTAGTCAGTTAAGTGGTGGACTTTTGATCTGGCCTCAGGTCATGATCTCTTGGTTTTTTGAGTTTGAGCCCCACATCAGGCTCTGTGCTGACAGCAAGGAGCTTGCATGGGATTCTGTCTCTCCTTTTCTCTCTGCCCCTACCCTACTTACACTGTCTCTGTATCTCTCAAAAATAAATTTTCAATAATAAATAAATAAATAAATACATATAAAATTTAGAGAGAGAAAATCTCTTCCAGGATAGTGTTTCAATCTGGACATAATGCATATCTGAGGGGGAAGAGGAAAAGAATGTAGAACTTCCTAAAGAGAAAGATTCTAGTTTTATTCTAGAAGTGGTGGCTAAAGCAAATTAGATTAAGTCAATAATGGACTATAAAAATAGAAAAGAGAATGGAACATGCAGCCAGTAATGTATAAATGTATAAATTATATTCCTGATATAATTCCTAGTTAATATTACATGTGATTTACCTAATATTATTTTTTTAATGTTTATTTTTGGGAAAGAAAGTGTGTGAGCAGGGGAGGGGGGGAGGGGCAGAGAGAGGGAGACGGAGGATCCAAAACAGGCTTCATGCTGACAGCAGAGAGTCTGATGTGGGGCTCAGACTCACAAATGGCAAGATCATGACCTGAGTCAAAGTCAGACACTTAATCGACTGAGCCACCTAGGCACCCCTGACTTACCTAATTTTTAATGTTTGCTTTGGAGTAAATAAATATTGCATAGTTTTTATATTTCCTTGTGAATTTCTTTGAATTCCATAGCATAAAAGTAAATCTAAACTTTATTCTAGTGTACATCTAGAAATTTCTTAGTTTAATTAGAGTATTAAATTTATAATTTATAATTTTTATAATCTTTAGAAATATATTTTCTCTTCTGTTTTTTTCAAAGAGAAACTAACAGATTTTGTTTTTAATCTAATACAATTATTTTCATGCACCTACAGACAAGACAATTATATCAGTATCTTATCAGTCTCAATATAAATTGTCAGTTTGGATTGTTATAAATTGTGCTAATGTATTCATAAATACATCTTAAGTATGCATAACATATTTCACTAATTGTTAGTTGTTTTCATTCCTACTTTAGATAAACAAATTTTACATCTAATCAATTTGAAAAAAATGCAATCAACTATTTTCTAAATTCTAAATAAGATGGCAAATTTTGGGAGCTTTGGATTAAAAATTTACATGCCTTTTAATTATATTCATTATAAAATTTGATCATTTGAATTAATTTTGAAAATATATTTGGAAATGTTGGGTTTACTTGTAATTTCCTAGTCAATATTTTATGCTTAGATGTTTTCCAATATTACACTTTTTAGAGCTGCTCAATCATTATGTTATGATTGTGATTTTAAAACTATGAACTATTGTTTTTATACTTAAATAGCTACCATAAATGTATTAGACTTGCTGGGAACAACCCATTTCTGTGTTGAGATCATGAATGGCTACTATCCTAGCTGGCATTTATGAATTCTGCCAGGACAAAATTATCTTGGAAGTGAGGTATTCTGCTATAATTATATGTTAAAGACAGAAATAGCTTTATATACATATCTTTATATACATGTCTTCATATTTATCTTTGTTTTGTTATTTTTTATTTTTTAACATTTATTTTATTTTTGAGAGAAAGTGAGACAGAGCGTGAGTAGAGGAGGGACAGAGAGAGACACTGAATCTGAAGCAGGCTCCAGGCTCTGAGATGCCAGCACAGAGCCCAACGTGGGACTTGAACCCATGAACCATGAAATCATGACCTGAGTCAAAGTCAGACGCTCAACCGAGTCACCAGGCACCCCAGATTCATCTTTGTTTTAAAGTTGCCAAGTGAAATTAATGCCTGAATTTTCTATCTAATATTTAAAATGTACAAAATGAGAAAGCCCCTCTGAATGTCAGAGAAACACCATACTCATCACAAACTGGTATTAATAAACAACAAATCCTCAGCATGTCTGATAACTGGATTTACATAAAGCAAACAGAAATGCATACAATATTTATTCATCTTAAACATGAAAACTATAAACAATTACATTTTTAACTTCAGTTAATCATTTATATAGCCTTATGTTTAAAATATTGTAATTATAATGATGATGTAATAAGATAAAATCTAGATAAAGATTATATTCTCATTTCTTTGGATAATAGCACCATATTGGAATATTTACTTTAAATACATGTTGAGGGGCGCCTGGGTGGCTCAGTCGGTTGAGCGGCCGACTTCGGCTCAGGTCATGATCTCGCGGTCTGTGAGTTCAAGCCCCGTGTCGGGCTCTGTGCTGACAGCTCAGAGCCTGGAGCCTGCTTTGGATTCTGTGTCTCCCTCTCTCTCTCTCTGTCCTCCTCCTGCTCACGCTCTGTCTCTATGTCTCAAAAGTAAATAAACGTCAAAAAATATTTTAAAAAATAAATAAAAAAATAAATACATGTTGAGATCTCCAACCATGTGAACATTACTCAAAAATGGTTGATGGGTTAAGGAGGGTGATTTCATCATGCAAGATCAGACAAATTGGCATTCACTAACAAATACTGATTTTATCACAGAAATGTGATTTGAGGAAAACTGGAATTCACTTTCTCACATATCCCTCAGAAGTGGTTATTTCATCCTTTTTCAAGTTTTTAAAGGAAATGTGCTTTATTCCATGGCATCTGGCTTCTAAGGGGCACTTTACTAAACACAGATGTTGGAAGTTTACAGATCTTAAGGCCAGTGCCTTTCATAATTTATATCCATTTATTAGAGTTTTATCTTTTGGAAAATATAGATTGAGTCATGCTGATAATGACTATAGATTTTGGGTGAGGTCAAGATTCTGTATATGCAAAATACAGCTGAGGCTGATGCTTCTGGTTCACAAATCACGCTTTGAGTGGGAAGCTGCCAGACTCCCTGTTTACCTCGATTTACACATTTTAGTTCTACAGTCCACTTCTTAGTGATGCTCAGAACTTAATACAGTGAAATCCACAAGGCTTTCATGAATAGTTTAGTAAGTCTATCACCCGCATTATATCCAAATCTGCTAGAATGAGTTATCAATTCTTCTTCGACACACTAACTTGAAAGATTTGAAGGAGTCCCAAAAAGTGTGTATGTGTAAACATGAATACATATATACATTCTCAGAATATTCTGAGATATATATGTATATATACATAAATTCCTTCTGATATTATAATATAATAATATAATAAATATAATATATAATATAAATATAATAATAGTAGAGACTGGTATTAATACTTGAAATTAGGAAAGGGCATCATCGCAATTAAATTAGTAAGCAATGAGGGGCATGCATGGGTGGCTCAGTCAGCTAAGTGTTTGACTTCGGTTCAGGTCATGATCTCACAGTTTGTGGGTTTGAGCCCGTGTTGGGCTCTGTGCTGACAGCTCAGAGCCTGAAGTCTGCTTCATAGTCTCTCTCTCTCTCTCTCTCTCTCTCTCTCTCTCTCTCTTCCCTCCCCCACATGTGCTCTCCCTCTCTCAAAAATAAATAAACATCATTTTTTTTAATTAGTAAGCAATGGGATTGCCTTATAACTTTCACCTGAACAGGACAAAATCCTCTGAGAAGGCAATAAAGAATGTTAGTGTCAGAAAATAAACCGGACATCAGCCTTTCCCCTGTATAAATTCAAGTACCTTATATTCTCTCTCCAGTAAGACCCTCCAGAAAATAGAGGAGTGACTCTGGATAACAAAGGAACATCCATTATTGAGTACTCAAGTTTTTGAAAATCATTAACTGCTCTCATAACAAAAGTGTAACTATTTCTGACAGCATTCTTCCATAAAAATCATATGTCTGAGTTTCCCATTTCCTTTGTGTACTTGAACTTTTGCTTACAATGCTTCTCTGCTGCTGAGTCTTAGACTTCCAGTTTAGATCCACATTTTGCCAACAACATCACAAAATGCACTCTCTATCACGGCTATGGTCTCCAATGGTTTTTCTCACTTTCATATCAGCGGCTGTCAGAATTATCTTCAGAATATGGATTCTTGTATCCTATAGTTTCCTTTACCTCATGAGAAATGTCAAAAGTAAAAAGCAAACATGTATAAGATCTTCTGATTCTAGAAAATGAAAGAGGAAGCCAAAATACTAGTAGTTAAATTTTCATAGCACTCAAAGTTTCACAGTGTATTTTCTTTATTATGTACAGACTTCTGGTACGTTAGTAACCTGCATTAGGAGAACACAGTCTATATTTTCCATCTCTATTGAAATGTTATTTCAGCTTTCTGCCCCTGTGTTTCCTTTATTTTGCACCTTACAATCTGCTCTGCTATGTAACATTCCCTTTCTTGATATTTTTACTTTTATTCTGAGCAACCCAGTTTTCAAAATCATACACTGATGTTTCTTTCTAACTCTGAGTTCATAAAAATATTAATAGACTCCACTGGAATTTGAAAGTAGAAGTATGCTTTTTTATATACATTGTTTGGCACTGTTACCTGTGATTTCCATCTGGCATGCAGCTATCCTACAAATATTTCACTGCATAGCCCAGTAGCTGGTTATGTGAGTGGATAGTGTCATAATATTCTTTGATGGTGGGAAAGTAAAAACAGAGGAAAGGCACAGGGTAAGAAGAATTATTGTATATGAATGTGTTAAACTTGTCAAATTTTAATACTCAAATAATGAATATCTTTTATAATAACATCCAGTGTGTGTGTGTATGTGTGTGTGTATATCTACATATATAATTTAAATAACATAGATATATTTAGAAATATATTAATTACATGTCTATTATATCTGTAAATAATTTTGTATCTAGTAAAGCCTCAGGATATTAATTAGACACAAAGTTTGAAAAATACCTGCTACTCTTCTACCTTCTTTATTTCTCTCTTTTTTTTTTCATCCGTATTATTTAATTCTTGCACCAAACTCACGAGATGGGCAGTACCAACCGTTGTCAAAGGGAGAAGCTAAATGAGGGGAAAGGGCATGGATAACCCAAGGTCACCTAGCTAGAAAGTGACAGAAGCGGGTTTCACACTCTACCTTCTTTATTTCTAATAAAGGTTCTGTTCTTTAGGTGCTTAAGAGTTCATGGCAACTGCAATGATTTGTCTAGTATTGCGCAGTATCTTCCCACATATTACACAATTATACAAGAATTTAGAAATGTTTTAACATATGGTTATAAGTGTTCCCAGTGATAAACTTCTTGCAGGAAAAGTGGTGTTCTTATGATGTGTTCGAACGTCTATGTCTTTACTTCTCCATCTTTCTACTGACAAAAGTGCTGAATATATTTTCCATTTCCTCAAGGTATTGCTCTAGAACAACACTTGAGGTAGCTGCCCTGTTTTGATACATTTTTAGAGGTGAAATTTCAGGAAGAATTAATGGTTAGAAAATTCACTTTCTAGTTAATTACTTCTAGTTTTTCCTTCTTTGACTCTATTTTTGTTGTTGTTTTGTTTTGTTTTTAGTGGTGGTTCTGCAGGGCAAAGATGGAAGATACTTTTGGAGATATTAAAGCATGTTGTCAAGTCATTAACAGTCTAATTAAAATTAGTGTTTGTTAAACACTTAAATCTCAACCTCCAGTCGTATAATCTGATCTTGACAGACTACATTGTCTCATTCAATCTTTAAAATTATCCTATGACAAAGGCATTACTGTGATCATACAATGTAAACATAATACCACACCCTCCCAACTAGGCTTGGTTGAGCCATGATTCCAACTATACTCTGCATCCTGACAGTTATCTCCTCTCTCTCTCCCCAGGGCATGTCATATGGAATGATAACACACAAATAAACATTTTGGTGTGACGGCTTCCTCACCAACACCAAGACTCCATTAAAATATTTGAGCCAGAATTCTTTACTGAATATATTCAAGCAACTTAATCTTTATCTTTTAGAATATGACAGTTTCATTTATTCCGTTGTTCAAAGCAAAGATGTTAAAGTATTTTCTTTTTCTTTTGCCCCATATGAAAACCATCGGCAAATTTTCTCAACTTTATGTTTAAAATATAACCATAGTCCAACCATTTATCATTACCATCTATAACTTAAGGTACAATCGATCCGAGATATATGAAGCTATTTTATTTTGCTTCATATATCCAAACAGTTGAATTCCACTTAACTGAAACTTTTGTATTGAATATACAAGAATATACTTGGGTACATTATTTAATTTTATGGAGTAACTGTCATCTTAGAGAAATAGTAATTTCTGTGAAGGGGAGTAAAGATAATTCCAGAGACATTTTCTGTCATATTTGTAAAATACGATATCTTTCGAAATTTTCTCTCAAGATGGCACTTGGTACATACTACATTCTTGAACAAAAATTCATAGTTAGGGAGTCACTTTTATCTTTAAGAGTGACAGTACATCGCTTCTCAGCCTTTTGGCTAAGATCAAGTGAAGAGTGACAGTACAGAATAAGGTCATACATTGATGTATGAAAGCAATCTCCACTTAAGGGTGACTGATGAAGGAAATAAATTTTGTTTCTCCCCACCCCTCAAAGTAGGTAGTTTTGAAAACTCTGGAGTCACAACTTTTCTGTTAGTGTGGTTCTCAAATTAAAAATTTTAAGTTTGTTTGTTAAACTGACTATACATAAAAAAATAATTGTGTGTGTATGTCATTTGATGAATTAAAATAAAAAGTAAAATTCTATGTAACCACCACACAGGTTAATAAATAGAAAATTACTGGTACACCTACTGACTCCTTTTAATGACTACCCACTGTCTTCTTTCTCAAGACAACCACCATGCAGAATAGTAACAGAATCATTTTGCGTGTGTTGGACTTTGTCTGTATTTTGTGTCTTGTTTCTTTTGCTGATGAATAAGAGATATGAGTCTTACATTTGCAAATTATAAACAAATAAAGAGGCAACACTGAGCCAGATACCTTCTATTAAGGCAAATATTGAAGCAGGTTAAACCAGAGTAGTAATGAACACAATTTCAAACAAATTAAAATATAGCAAAGTTAAACAGCATTGTTTACCTAATTTTTTTATTTCAGATTTATTATCACCTTAACCTATAATTCCTCAAAATTTTAGTAACATACCATAAACTAGTTGCAAATATCTCATAGACTTTATTATTCTCTACTACTCTACCCTCTTCATTACCTTTATATTTTCATTTTATTAATTTTGTTTATTTTCGTACATCGACTTGACTATACAACTTTTAAGGACAGAGATTATGTTCATAATGTAAATATCTAACAAGGTGCTTGGCACTTTGTAGCTATTCAAATACTATTTGTGTTAATGAACTAAATGATTATTCTCTGTATATCACTTGAATTTTCCACCTTAATATCTTGTTGCAAGAATTAGTCAAAATATTTTTCTTACAGCAATAAAACAAATGTTTCTTATGCGAACTTGTTATTTGAAGTTTAACATACAAACAGAAAAATGAACAAATTATGAGTGCAGAGCTCAAATTTTCAGAAAGTGAACTAACCTATGAAACTGGTATTCCGATAATGAAACAGACTATAACCAGCACCTTAGAAGACCCTCATATACTTTTCTATCCCCACCTTACACAGATAACCACTATCCTGCCACCTAATACCATAATTTTGCCAACTGAATTGTACAGAGGCAAAAAAACAAAAAAACAAAACAAACAAACAAAGAAAACAAAAAAAACACCTTAGTCTTAGAAAAGTGACTTAGGACAGTTAGAGCTAGTGAGTGGTAGAGTCAGCAGGGCTAGGAGGCTGGGACAATTCCCCTAGCTTGATATATTTTTATCATATATGAGTTTCAGTGTGCCAGTGGAATATGAAGTTACCATAATCTAGTTGCAGATGGAGAAGGGTGGGGAGGATTAAAAGCAGAAGACAGGTTGGGAAATACAGGAGAAAGGCTGATAGGTACCAAAGAACTGTTAGAGTGCAAAGGAACATATAGCTACATGGGAACTGGAGAAGGACTAGACAAGTTTCCCAATTCCATATACAGGGATCCTAAGTAAATTCCAAGGATTTTCTCCCTGGGCTGTTTCTCCCAACACCTCCATTCTCTTCAGCTAATTTTACACTTGAGGAGGACTAGAGCTACAGATGGTGGAAGCAGGGTAGTGGGATGCTCAATGTGTAAAGATATGTGTGATTTACAGTTATAAGTAACTGTAGTTTATTAATTTTGTTGCCTCATATTGCTCCCATTGTGTGATGGTATCACACATTCATTCATCTATTTTACTGCTGATAATTTCTCACTGTTTGCCATTAGGATAATGATATACATCCTATTAAGTCACACTTATACATATATAAAAACATATTTTTTGCACACATTCGACCAATTATGTTTGGTATAACATATTATCCTTAGGAATAAAATGGCTGATTTACAGAGGATGAGTGTGCTTAGTTCTAGTAGATCATGCCAAATAGTTTTCCAAAGCGATTATCGCATCTTATACTTCTATCATCAGTGTATGTGAATTCTCATTTCTCTATGTCATTCTGTGGGTTTCTAATTTAAGTCATTATTAAGAATGTGATAGTAAGGGCGCCTGGGTGGCTCAGTCGGCTAAGTGTCCAATTTTAGTTCAGGTCATGATCTAACAGTTTATGAGGTCGAGCCCTGCATTGGGCTCTGTGCTTACAGCTCAGAACCTGTAGCCTGCTTTGGATTCTGTATCTCCCTCTCTCACTGACCATCCTCCATGTCTCAAAAATAAAATAAACATTAAAAAAAAAAGAATGTAATAGTATCAATTATGGTTACAATTTGTATTTTTAAACAGCATCTATGTATCTTGACAATTTTACTATCACTAGTGAAATGCACTTCTAAATTTTTGAAACTTTTCTTTGATTTTAGAAGTTATGAATAGATTTTATGTTATTTGTGTATAAATGAATGTATAATTTGTGTATTTGTGTATAAATGAATGTATAATTCATTTTCTAGATTGTACAAATCCATAAATTGCAAATGTTCCTAGCATTTGGTTCACTACCTTTATCTCTTTGATGGACAGATACTTTAAATCTGATGTAGTCCAGTTTGTCAAACTTTTCCTTTACGAAAGGAAGAAATGGTTTCCTACCTCAAGACCATGTTTCTCTATTATTTTCTAGAAATTTTATTTTACTTTCATATTGAAATCTATAATCTAACAGAAATTGTAACATGTGTATGATATAGATTAGAAATAAGGATTCATTTGGTTTCACACAGGTGGTCAACTGAAGTAACACCAATTACTGAAGACCACTTAAGCTTTTCTGTATGTCAACTTCATAATTCCAAAGTCCCTTCACATGTTAGTCTATTTATGAACAGTTTCACTAATCTAATTTTTTATTCTGTGTCAACACTACAATATGTCCAGTAGTGTTGCATCATAGAAAACACACACACACACACTTTTAGTATGTAAGTTCTCCTGGATTTTCCTCTTCTTCCTACTCCTCCCCCGACCATTACCAATCTCCTTTTCCTGGTCTTCAAAGATTATCTTGGTTATTTCTGAACTTTGAATTTTTAAACTTTATATACATTTGTATTCATTTTAGAGTAAGATTTTGATGCCACCAATTACTACCTTACCATCCCTCAAAATCAATTATGATTTTGATAGACGTTTAATTGTATCTACACATTAATCGGGGAAAAAATGAACTCTACAATAAACAGCCTTCATTCTTGGATTGTAATTATTCTGCTTAGGTTAAACTTTGGAAAAACTACTAGTAAAGTTTATAGTTTTCTGTTTTAAAGTCTCCCAACATTTTGTTAGGCAAATGAATATTTCCACATTTGATTTTGTGTTTACTGTTTTTTTTTGTTTTATTTATTTATTTATTTATTTATTTATTTATTTTATTTTATTTTTTTTTACTTTTTATTCCTTGCTTGTTGCTGGTATACAGCAATATACATGGATACATTAAGTCACCCTTGAAAAATTTAGTTTATTAATCTATTTTTAAATTATTTTGTAATTTCATCATATACAAAAATCTCATCTTTTGCTATCAATTTTTTTTCTTTTCAATCCTTGTATATTCTGATTATTATTATTTTTGGCAGTGGTAAGGACCTTAAGCCTAATAAAAGTATTGATGTTGATGATGTATGTCTTCTTTCTATTCTCAGTAGAAAGTTTCTATTGTTTTATAATTATATCTGCTATAGGAATTTTTCTAGATACTAAGATTCATATATTGAATTTCATGGTTTTATTGGTTTTATTCAAATAATCATATAATTGATTTTTAATCCCAAATATTAAACCAATTGTACCAATTAGCTGTAATATACATTGCTCAATTGCATTTGCTAATATTTTCATTAGAATATCTACAATTCTTTCATTGTTTTTCCGGAAATTTTACAGTTTTACCTAAATTTTAAAATTTTGTGGGTTAAAATATTTTATAATATTCTTATATTAACTTTTTAATGTGTATGAAGTCTACAGTGAATCCTAATTTTCATCCTTGAATTTGGCAAATTGTGCCTTCTCGAATTTTTCTTTAACCAGTCTTACCAGATCAGCAACTTCATTTTTCCAATGAGAGAATAAAATGAGTTGCCATTGTTAATTTTCTCTAGTGCACATGTATTCCTTGTTCACTTTATTCATTTATGATTATATCTTGTTCCTATTTACTTTGAAATTAATTTGTTTTTCTATGGATAGAATTACATGGATAGATGGATGCATTAATCACTGATTCAGACTTTATTTTGTATTTTATATACTGTAAATATTATATGTTATATATACACATAAATATCCTTTAAGTGCAGCTTCGCCTTTCACACATGTGTTTTATAAGTTGAATTTTATTAAAAACGTTCAAAACAATTTTAACAAAGAGGTTTAGATGTATACATCTTCATTTCCAAATGTATAAAACTTTCTCTTCTAGTTCTTTTAAAAATATGATCTATAGATTAAGTTCTCTATGAAAAGAATAGCTACTCTCTAAATCTCTGACATTTTTTGAGACTTGCTGTCTGACAAGAATTCTTTACAAAACGAACTCAGCGGTTTTGGATATTCTTTGTGTAGTCACTTAGCAGTTAGTTTAATTTTCTTCATCATATTTTCTTAACCTCTATATTATTTTATTACTTGTTAGGCATATTAAATATTAATATTTTATTACTTTAGTATTTCCTTTACATACTTAGAGATTTAGTTATTCATGAAATTTCATCTGTGTATTTTCTTGTTTAGTTTATTAATTTCTTTGTCATTTGTGTCTAATTTTTAAACTTATTGATTACTTAATCTCACGGATTTTATTTACTTCTGCAAAATCACCTGATTTTATAAAGTTTCTAGTTCTCTGCCAAATTTTTTCAACTATTCTTTGAATGCCTTGATTATATTAGCCAGTTTTTTAAAATATTTGCCTAATATACTTAAAATCTTGGACTCTCTGTGGGTCTGATGTTGTCCAATTATTTTCTTTTTGTGTGCTTGATTGTTTTAAATAAGTGTGGGGCATTTTGTATTAAGGATTTGAAGTACTCATATATTCTTCCCACAAAGACAATTTACTGAAAGAAATTAAAGGAAAAGTGTCTTACTCAAATAAGACCCTATAGTGATATGACACTGTATTTTGGAACCTATAATCCAAAAGCTATGATACTTCCATTTCACTTGTAATTTTAGACTGTAGCTTAATAGAAATCACAACTGATAACATATGGCATGTACAAGAGCTTCTCAAACTTGCCAAGCCTGATGTCCAATTTTGTCTCCTAGATTTTGCGACTGGCAACTATTTGGTTTGGCTTCTCACCCTTTCAGCTGCCAGTTCTTGATTAGCAAATGCCTCAAAATGAAAAGATATAACAATTATCATATCACATATTTCTGGGGTTCTCTCCCCTAAAGTGATTGATGACTCTTCAAATCATTTCTGCCTTGGTTGCTTTCCAAAATCTTATACAAATCAACTTCATTATCACATTTTTCTAAATTTTTAGTTTTTATAGAGCTTTAATTGTCCAAAACAACAAATGTTGACCGCTAGTAAAAGAGAATTCTTTGTGAATATTTTAAGTTATTTATAAACAAATATATGTGTATTTTATACATAATTATGTAGTAGTAAACATTTCAAGGCTGCCATTAAAGCAACTTGTTTTTCTCTTAGGATTTCAAATTCTCCAAAAATAAATCTGATTATCCTGAGAGAAAGTGTTGTCTATTTAGCGTTTGTTATAACGTGGCATGTGTTTCACATAATAAACAAGATTTACTGAGTAGTTACTATGAGTTAATCATATGTTATTATCTCTGTATTTAATTCCTCCCTACCCCAACTGACCACTTCGAATAGAAATTCATTTATCTAGCATATCCTGTATATCTATGTCAGGTTAAAAATCCTATAAAAAATCAAAGCACTAGTAAGTTTTAGAACTAGTACTCATAGTTGGAAGTAGCTTGAGATTCCAGGGTCTTATTCTTATTTTGTTTCAACTGAGACATTTTAGAAATAGTTTAAGAATATAAAATTATTTAGTTCTTGAAAAATACAAGCTATCTAGTAATGATCTTCAAGTGAATGAAAATATTGTGCAGTTTGTTCACTGTAATTCTCTAACAATTCAGAGCTTGATATTATAAATTTCAATTTAGAGTTGAGAAATATTTGTTAAAATATATTTTCAGGGGTCATCTCAGAATTACCTAATCATATTCCCTGGCAGTGTGGTATAGGATTTGAATTTTTAATAGAGTTGATTTATATGTGCATTCAATTTTAAGGAACACCTTACATGAAAAAATATTTCTAAACAAAAATTTGTCATTCTACATAATTTATTATATTTAAGCCATAATTGAGAAGGTAGAGATAAATTCCTGGGTAACTACTCTGTAAAACAAGTAGTCCTTACTGATTTTATCGCTGTTGAGATTTTGAAGACAGTTGTTCAATTTTATTTTTATGAATCCACAATGACTGATTTAAACACAACCTTATGTCTCCATAAAAGAATAAAGCTATCTATTTTCTCAGAAGTATTTCATCAACTTCCATGGACTTTGACTTATCCAAAGTGGCAGCCCAGAATCACTGAAATCAAGACTTTGAAAGCTTGTGCTACATAAAGCACCCATAATATCAAGTTAATCAAAACTTTAAAAAAAAAAAAGTTAGAAAAATTTTACCTCAGAGAGTCTGAACATGACCAAAATTTGGCTTATCTGTAATTATAACACATGAGAACTATAAAGTAGGGCAAGATTCAAAACAATCATCCAGAGACCATTTGAATTTATTAATGGATTTTAATCAATCATATTAATCCAAAGTTATCAACATGTTTTAGTAATAGTATGCAAATTTCCTGGTTAGACTGGTACATTTTCTTATTTTAAACTTGCAAAATGGCTCAACAATTTGTTTTTCTTCCTTGGGAAATACTGTCACTACATGCTGATGTGACAGAAACTTACATTTTATAAACAAGGATTTACACAAATTCTCAATTAAAGGTAAACTTCTCTCCGTTACTATCCCAGTTTTCATCAAGAGTTAAACTAATGTCTTTGAAAATCAAAACTGTCCAAACTGATAATGAGATTTAATCTTGACCTAAAGTTTTATCCCTAGCCCTATGATGTTTTATCTACATGCTGTAAATTTTAATTATATAATATGTCCCATGAATCTTAGACTCCCCCATTGTCAGACTGTTATATTTTGATCTTCAGACTAAACTTATCATATACACATATACCACAGATGCATTTCCAACAGATATTCACCAGATAGAACTTTATATGGCATACAGTTAGAACATTGATATATATATATATATATATTAATTATATATGATTGACATTGATATATATTGATACATATATTGATATATATAAATTATGTGTGTGTGTATATATATATATATATATACACTGTTCTTACACTCCAGAACACAACCTAGGATTAATGCTGTCCTGTATAAATATGTTAACAAATTTAGAAGTTGGACATCCATTCACACAAAAGATTTAACCCTGAAATTCAGCAGAATACCTCAAAAAGAATCCATTTCCAAAAGCAGATATCAACTAAAAAAATTTATCAATCAAGAATACAACAGTAGGTTCTAAACACTTTCCTACCAAGATCGCTAGTAGATTTTTATAAGGTACTATACTTCTTTTTGTCTTTTTCTTCCCTTATCCTTACAATTCCCTTTTTGTTATTCCTTAAACACTTAGACAATAAAAATCACCACTATATTATTTTTCCCTTCTCTCGATTCTTTTTGATCCTTTAAACTTGTTGATATTTCTGATTCACCATGCTCAAACAATTCCAATAGCTGTAATACTTATCAATTATTCACTTTGTTCCAGACCCCTCTGATACTCAGTAGGTAAACCCTGGGCTCCCACAGTTAACAGGACTAATGTTTTTAGAACCTCAAAAGACATAGCACTAATAATACAAGCTATGACCAAATTGTTTTCTTATAAAACCATGAATTTGTCTTCTACAGTAAGACTAATGAATCCAGATAGGAATTTGAACCAATTTTTTAAAAATCTTATTGTCTTTCACTGTAGTCCTTGATACTTCTTCTTTTTTATTTCTTTTTTGTATGATCAATGGCTCTAACAACTTATTTTATCAAAACATGGAATATACTTCCTATGGCCATCTTGCCTTTAAAGAATTAAAACAAATTCCTATTTATTCTTCTGTTATTAAGAGCTTAGAGTGGTGGTTTACCAATAAGATTCACTAACTTAATAAGATCTTCTCATCTAGACTAAAACATGTGATCTAAAATTTCTGATTATTGCTCAATTATCCTATGAACAGCTGGAGCTTTACATGTCTAACAAATTAGTCCATAAAATAATAATAAAAAAAAAAGTCGAGTAAACATTTTAGAAAAGTAGATCAATCAAGTATTCAAATAGGAAAAAAGACTTGCTGGTTAACAAAATTTGGCCAAACTAAGCTAAGAGATTAATTCTTTTAGGAGGATTTAGGACAACTAAAAACAAGAACTGGGGAAGAGGAAGTTTCCACATGTTACCTAAGTTGTTTTTGATGGTGTAAATAATTCTTCCTCTGCTCTCTGATACACAGTTGCTTAAACATTTGTTTCCTGTGATAATTTTGAGCCATCATTCAGCAGATGGCATGTCAAAAAGAAATAGGAGCTTCGTAGTCAACTTGGTTTCTCTGAGAACTGGGTCTGACCCGAAAGAAAACAGGAATTAGTGTGTGAGAAATGATGCTATCTTTGTTTAACTAGTGGAGAGGTTAACAGAAGCATACCAATGGCTCTTACCCAGGGGTGAAAAGAACATGTACCATTTATAGCTGTAATCTCATTTTTAAGAAACATCCAGAGATAATTGAAACCATTTTCCCTAATAACTGCGTCAATCTGTTATAGGGCAGACCGTTATCCCTCATGGCTTTCAGTCATTCAGTTTGCCCAAGAACAAGAAATCAAAACAAACAAAAACAAAAAATACAACTCATTATAAACCAAAAGTGGTTTATAAATTCTGTCTTGCCTTGCTCAGTTTTTACATAAATGATGAATTTTTACTATATATGAATTCAGCTAATATATTTAAATTCTTAATAAAAATTAAATATAAATTCTTAGTCTTTGAAAAGTTGAATCTGTAGTTGTCAAGCGTCTAAAATTTATTTCTATTAACGTGAAACAGAGAAGGTAGAACATTAAATGACTCCAGAAAAGAAAGAAAAAAATAAAATATGGGGCATTCTAATAGACCTGGTTTTTATAATAATTTACAGTAAAAAGGAAAAAAAATAAAGGAGACACTATTCCATGTCAAGAGACTTAACTCATAAAATGAGCAAATAATGTGACTACCTTATATGGGTTCTGATTTAAACCAACCCTACAAAGATCATTATTGAAACTAATCAGGGACACTTAATTATGATTTGGGTATGGTTTGGCAGTAAAGAATTATTTTTAATTTACAAGTGCTCAGATAATTATTGTATTGAGGTTATAGATATACAAGGTTAACTTTACACTGCTTCCTCTGCTCTTAAATATATTTGACAATATTCATGATTATTTTAGCTAAAAGATATAAACATATTGTGTCCTTCCTCCTAAAATGCTTCAATAGCCCTTCATTAACTGTAGTGAAAACTTCAGACTTCCTTTCATGTTCAAAGCACTTCCTGAATTAGAAATTTTTACTTTTCTAAATTCACTGTTGACCCTTATTCACATAACTCAAACCAAATTACTTGAAGTTTTATACACAATCATATTACAACTCTTTGCCTTTGTACTTCTATCTGTCTGGCATGCTTTCATCCACTATTTGGGGAAAAAACACTAAGAGCATGTGGTAAGACTAGTATAATCTTGCTGCAAGGGAAGTGGTCTCTTACTAGGTAATTAAAAAATTCATTCTTGATATAGAGAAAGAATGTTAGATAATCATTACAGGAAAATTAAAAATAAGTCTGGTTAAAGACTTTAGATCAGGACGCATGGGTGGCTCAGTCAGTTGAATGTCCAACTCTTGATTTCCATTCAAGCCATGATTCCAGGGTCTTGGGATCGGGTCCCATGATGAGCTTTGCACTGAGCGTGAAGCCTGCTTAAGTTTCTCTTTCTCTGCCCCCCCCCCCCATCTCTCTCTTCCTCTCTCTGCTTGCACTCTTTCTTCAAAAGTAAAAAATAAAAATAAAATAAAAAAAACTTAAAGACTTTAGATTGAGTGAGGCATGACAGCTGGGCAGTTGGGTAGAGACAACTAACTCCTGTTTTTAGATATACTGTTTCATTTACCTATGTTAATAAAATTATCAAACTCTTTTTTTTTTTCTTTTAACATTTATTTATTTTTGAGACAGAGACAGAGCATGAGTGGGGGAGAGGCAGAGAGAGAGGGAGACACAGAATATGAAGCAGGCTCCAGGCTCTGAGCTGTCAGCACAGGGCCCAACACGGGGCTCAAACTCACAGACCTGGAGATCACGACCTGAGCTGAAGTCCAAGGCTTAACCAACTGAGCCACCCAGGCGCCCCTATGAAACCAACATTTACATTGACCTAAGATGTTGAATTCCCTCCCTCACCCCTAATTTAATAGATACTTTCATAATATTCCCATAGCCTTCTGCTGGTCACAGGATGTATTATTTGTTAATTTTCTTTATTCTCTTTCATGGGATTATTTGAAGGTCTGGATAATTTTGAATGATAATTTATAACTTTGCACCTAACAATATCTGGCTTACTGTATACACTAAATAAGCATATGGGGAATTTGTTTTGAATTAAAGATTTGGAGGAGAATAAGAGTATGAAATATAAATAT
Organism: Paradoxurus hermaphroditus; assembly: GCA_004024585.1. Taxonomy (NCBI): domain Eukaryota; kingdom Metazoa; phylum Chordata; class Mammalia; order Carnivora; family Viverridae; genus Paradoxurus; species Paradoxurus hermaphroditus. The sequence continues at coordinate 27,792 of PITB01009290.1, read as the reverse complement.
AAAGATAATCAACACTGCTGATTCTGAAAACTGGCCCTAGGTTTTTTGCATATTTTTTTGCTTAAGCAATTCAAAAGTATGGTCATTAGTTATATATCAATTACTTGTTTTTATCTCAAAGTCTTTGATAATGTGTAAATCTTTGAGTTGTAAAATATCACCAGGGGGAGTGGAATGATGGCTTATTCTTATGATGGCTACTTGATCTTGTATTGTATCCTCAAAGATGAAAAGGAGATCGGATAGAAATAGAGCTTACCAGAAAGAGTACTTCACTTAACTGATAATGGATACTATGTTTAGAATTGAACAGGGCCTTCAAGTCATGTCTGACTGGTGGGCTCAGAGAAATTAATTTCAAGGCATTCAGATACCATATTTTCAAAGCTAGGGGAATGTGAAAGAAACTGCTTATGGTTTCCATCCAGAGAATTTTTAGAAGAAAATATATTTATAAATAGAAAATAATTGTCTATAACAAATCAGGAAAATTTCTGAAGTACTTGATAACAGAAAAAATAGTATATACTAGCAAGGCATTTCCTTATGGGATTTTCAAGGATTATATGACTGAATACAGCAATCAAGTGATACAGGAGGTAGTAGCAGCTTCATTTTTAGACAAGGAAACTGAGGTACATAGAGACTAGGTAACTTGCTCAAGTGAATAAATGACGGGTCTAAGTTTCAAACCAACCATTCATACTCTAGATCCTTTTATTTGAATAACTATTTTATATAAAGCAGTCTATCAGTTACTCTCCATAACTGTGAAGAAAATCCATAAAACCCAATTAAGTGCTTAGCTTGAGAGTGATATGAAAAGAGTCCTTAATTTGCTTTCATTATGATCAATTTTTATGACCACAAAATTTTTCAGAGGATGTTAATATACCCAAATTATATTTTCTTGTCTCTCCTCTTCTACTCACAATTCAAATTCTATCCCACTTTCAATATGTAATATCAATGCTACCTTGCAATTTGTTACACATAAGGCCTCTCTCTCTGCCTTATGCTATTGTAGCACCCTCTCCATAACTTTATTATGAAACATAATACCTTCTATGATTGTAATAGGAAATGGCATTTACAGATCCAAATTCTCACTCTTCAATTTGCTAGAAATATAAACTTCATCTCGGCCCCTCTGAGTCTCAATTTTCTCATCTTTAAATGAAAGTTTATAAATATGATATGTTATGCAAAGTATACCACACAGAGTACAAAACACTAAAAGGACTGAATAAATGATGTTTTCCTTTTTTTTCCATCACTAATTTTAGAATTAGGAGGCTTGTTTCTGATCTTCGTCAAGGATTTTAAAACTTTGGCATTCATATACCTTTATGCATTCAATCAACATTTATTAGACCTCTGTAATGTGCAAGACTATTAAAAACTAGAGAAATACTTGTATACAAATGATATAAGGATATAATTACATACAAATCTCATGGGACATGGTTCTTGTCTTTAGGTCCAGATTCAGTTCAAATGAACTGTGACAGGCTACTAAAATATATATTAGGCAAACAAAACAAAGAAATAAAAGAAGTTGAAAAATAATACCAAATAATAACAAGCAGAAAATAGCCTGTTATTGAGGATAGAAACTAAAAGTCTATACCCATTATATGGATAATATTAAGGGTCTTAGCTCTAAGGGTCGCTATGACAAAATATCCTAAATGTCTGCTGCCTAAGACACACAATCTATTTCTCATTTTAGAAACTGAAGAGTGTAAGAATTAAGGTATGAGCTGATTTAGTTCTTTCTGGCTTGTAGACCATGGGTTTCTCCTGTATGCTCCCATGGTCTTTTCTTGGTGTGAGCACAAGGAGAATGAGTTCTCATGTCTCTCTCTCTCTCTCTCTCTCTCTTTTTTAAGGGCATTAATTCAAGCATGAGAGTCCCACCTTCATCACCTTCATGACCTAATCTCACCTTATTTAACTCCCCCAAAGCCTCATGCTCCAAATACCATCACAATAGGGATTGAGGCTTCAACAAATTAATTTGGGATGGGACGCAAACATTCAGACTATAGCATTGGGTCCCTTGGTGATAGTTCTAGAAGTTGATCAAAGAGAGAAATTCAATCACATATATTTGACATAAAAAAAAAAAAAAAAGCAAAACAAAAGCAAAGCTGCTCAGTACTGATTCTTTTGGTTCTGAATGAAATTAAATACCTCTGTGCTTACTCATAAAAAGAATGAAGTATCTTGAACAACAACTTCCAAAACATCAGTGCAGTCAATATAATGACAGGTTTCATTAGGCAATTTTTAAAAGTATTCTTAAAATAAGCTATGACATAACACATGATGAGAGTTTAATAGTTGCAATTCTATGCCGAACCAGTCTTAACCTTAGGTAAATTACTTTCTTTTCTGTGACTCATTCCTCCCATTTTTAAAAGGAAGAGGTTGGACTAGATAATTTCTTAAGCCTTTTCAGCTCAAAGTAAATTGAATAAATTTTGTGTAATTAATTTTCCACACTTGCTACCCTATGCCAACATGTATTCGGTGAAGAGGATCCTGGCAGTCTGGCATTATGCCACTATTTTCAAAGTATTTTGGTCACAAAATAATTTCCTTAAAATAAATTTAACTTGTATCACAAGGAAATAGAGGGAGAGGTAGAAGCAGGACTCATCTGGTAGAAGACCCAGCTTTTCTCACTGCATACAGTTCTGCAGAGCTGCCTCTGAGGTAGTTCAGGTGAATAGCTGGGACTCCAGAAACAAATCTGGGAAGTAACAGTACAGAAGGAAGCACACAGGTATTGAAATCAGCCATTTCCGGTTTCAAATTCTGATGACTGAGGATGATTTGCCTAATGAATCTAAACGTCAGTTTCCTCAACTTCCAAGTGAAAAGGTAAAATATTCCTTGAAGGTGGCTGTGAAAACTAAATCAGATAATGTTTGTAAAGCATCCAGAAAAGAGGCAGGAAAACCAATATGAATGATACTATATTTGTGTTAGGTGTGTGTAAAACACTAATTGAACCAGACAACATTAAACAGGCAAAGAATTTAATCAAGACCATTGAAACAGGGGAGAAGGACTGAACTCAACCTAATGGAAACCGAAGGCAAGAAGGTTTTTAAACACTGGGGTGGGTTAGTGGAAAAATACTGGAGATCATGATGGAGGAGATTGGTCAATGTGGTTAAGCTGTCTGTGTTTGCTAACTGGTACTTATTAAAGTTGGGATCCTACCTCCCACAGAGGCTGAGGGATAGGAGTATTCTAGGCTTCCCACTGAACAATTCAGAAATTATGACTATAATATTACGCTGCTGTCTAATACAAGCAGAGCACAAGCAGGGCCTTTCATAAATAGCACAGGCACTGACAAATGTCTAACAACTTTAAAGTTTCTGAAATATTATGTTAATATGTTGCCCATAAAATAACCTATAGAAGGTTAAGCATCTCTTACACGGCAATGCTTTTAATTCAACTCAGTGTATCAAATAAACATAATACTTCAAAGACTCTCCTTTTACAAGATAAAAGAACAAATCTTGTATGATTTACCAAGGACCCCCAAGAATTGCAAAGTCAGTTTGGATCCAGAAAATTTCATTTAGAATTCTATTTTAGGGAGGCAAATATCAGAGGTTATCAAAAAGTTCAAAAGATTCGGACAGCTGGCTAAAAGGGATCATGGGTCACTAAGAAACAATACTTAGCTATCTATGTAACCAAAGTGTCAAAGGATTTTAAAAGCAAATATAGGTGGGAACATAACTGAAACGACTTTTTCTCTGGTCACTTGAATAGTCAAATATGTGTTAAGGTCAACATAAAACATAGTAAGATATTCTAATAAGCTACACTCCATACTTTTCCCAAAATTTACTCAGAATGTAAAGAAAAATCACTTACAATCTCTTCTTAGAAACAAACCCATAATCCAAGAAAATTTTGTCTTTTTAATAGCGTGGAAACAAAATTCTAGTTTTGCATTAATAGGCTAGTGATGTTAAAGGTAACTGAAGAAAATTAACCCATTCAATCTTAACTACCGTCGAATACACAAAATAAGACTCCATGTCTGCCAACCTATGACTATTTCTACACATCATGCTTTGTCCAACATTTTTTTCTTCTTTTCTCTGTAAAACAGCTAGTCAATTTGATTTAGGATAAAATACTTGTTTTTCTCCCTTAACAAAAACATATCATACATACCTTGGATACTTTAAAAGTTCCGATACTATTAATATATTTGCATATGAAATTATTTATCTTTGCCCCATATTAGTTTTATTTAGATATATGGATAATTTTAACCACATATATCTTATGTTTCATAGAAAAAACAAGTCGATAAATGTGAATAGTTTTATCTGCATCCTGTAGCAGACTATTAAAGTTTACGAATGTACCATCTCACAATGTTTACAGGTAAAGTGCATGATTTTGTGTAGTACAATTTCTCAATATTGCAACAATATACTTATAAACAGTCCCAGTCTGATAAGACTTTCTGCATCATAAAAATAAATAAAAATATATAAACTTATATTTGTACATAATAACATTTCAGTAAATCATCTTACATAGAAATGATCTATGTTTGACAGTTATTATTTAATTTAACATATAATCCAATGTTAAGATTTTATAAACTATTTTCTTTAATGTTTAGTGTTTATTATTTTTGAGAGGGAGAAATACAGAGAACAAGCAGGGGAGGGGCAGGGTGAGAGGGAGACACAGAATCTGAAGCAGGCTCCAGGCTCTGAGCTCTCAGCACAGAGCCCGACACCGGGCTTGTAGCAATGAACCGTGAGATAAATACTTGAGCCAAAGTTGGATGCTCAACCAATTGAGCCACCCAGATACCCCAAGATTTTGTAAACTATTTAATTTTTACGGATATATTTGTTTTGTATTTTAAGAATCATATGTTGCATGTATTTTTTACTTTGATAAGTTCAAGTATATTTATATAAGCACTTATTTATCTCTAATCAAATAATAATAGAGCTCCTTTAACAGATACTATAATTTGATTGTTCCATCAGAGGCAGGAAGCTATTATATACACATACATATACATAGACATGTAGATTTCACAAATAGAGAGATAGTTTTCATTCTAAAATTTTAGCTATGAGTCAGGCATAAACACAGTAATCCCAAGACTCACTAATTTATTAAATGATTCAGCTCTTGTCTTTGCCCCATTTTATGCTTTTACTAGAATTGTGTTTCTAGTAGATCAGTCAATTTAAGATGATTTGCTCAATATGAGGGCTACAGTTTCCCATCAATATGTGTGGTGGAGGCTTTTAAGACTGTCCTTTACCCTGATATACAATCTTATAGAAACTGTAGACAGAATTTTGAGAACAAGGAAGCACCAAGTAGATGTTTGGGTGTCTGGGGGGGGGGGGCTGAGAGAGAAGGGGCCTAGAGCCCAAGTGAGTCTAGGGAATTGAAGGGCTAGAATGGGAAGTATCTGGCAGGGGTAGATTGAGGGATAAATGAAAAGATGGTGAAGAGAGGCATATCAAAAGATTTAAGGGAGTCGAAGAGGAGATTAAAAGAGGAGCAGAGGTGACAGAAATTTAGCAGTTACTTTACGCGATCTCAAGTTTTCCATAAAGGTCACTGGAGTTCTAAATTACGTTTAGTAACATCACACTAAAAAGGAAAGCAATAGAACTATAGTCGCTCAGCATGTAGTAATCAGGAGTCTTCAAAGAAGAATCAGAGGAGTATGAATTCTCCCTAGGAGAGAGAGAGGCACCAAAGGAGGGTGGGGGGGGGAAAGTTCAAACTAAATCTCAATATATGGAGATCTCAAGGCAAAACAAATATTCAAAACACCAAAGAAACAAAGTTCAAATAAATGAGATCTCCTTACCAACAATCTATTAGAATTAAAGTCAATTCCTTACCATGATTCAACAGTTTGATGTCCAGGTCACTGGATCAGAAGACTCACCAATGGTTCCTGGGCCAATCGCTCATGAGTGAAGAAAAATCTTTAACACTGTACACCAGTGTACATCATGAATCTTGGATGAGAGGCCCTGGTGCATTCAGAGATGAATCCAATCCAAGTTATGGCACCACAACTACCAAAGAAAATGCGCATTAAAGTTAAATAGGCAAAGTAACAGAGGAGAAAGTTTGATGTATAAGTCATTAAAACAAATAGCCAGACGTTTTTTTTGTTTTGTTTTAAGTCTTGGGATAAGCTAGGGGAATGTACTGCAGGACATTAGTGGTGTGATTAGGCCATCGGTGTTTGCTAACTGGTACTTATTAATGTTAGTCTCCTACCCTCCCACAGACTGGTAGATAGAAATCACAATCTTCTTTGATGATAGTTCAAAGGATGTCTCCCAGGTCTTAAAGACCCCATTCCTGGATCTGGTAAGAAACTGTGAGATCTATATGTATTTTAAGGGTTAGAGAAAGAGTCTACAACTATAAGTTTTTGTCAGTAAGTGCTCTAAGAAAAGGATGATCAGGGTTGAGAGTCAGAAAGATATGTATCTAAAGTTTAGTCAAGCTGAGTGGAATGCTAAGGCTGTTTTGAACAGTTAATCCTAATCGCCCACAGCATCAAAAGTAATCATGTCATAAACTATCATTAACTGAAGTGAATATAATTGCCTAAAAGCACAAAAAAATCACTCATATTGAATATCTTTCTTTTTTCAAATTGTATATCATAAGTACTCAAAATAAATTATCAAATGAAAGAACTAGTCTCAAATCATCAATAACCCAGGAAGCAGATTCAGATTCTAGAGGGGAATCAATATAGCAAGAAGTCACACAATTAAAAAAAATCAGAAAAAAAAGTAAGGCTTTAAATAAAGGTCAAAGAGAAAAGAAATAGGAGAGCACCATCAAAATAAAGCAGGAAAGATAATACCTAAGGAGCTTAAACTCTTGCATAACCTTAGCCAAGTTTGGCCAACTGCCTAAACAAGACTTGGTTCATGCCTATACCTCGGGCTTCCCATGGACCTAAGTATGTGTACCAAAAATGCTAAGTTGTTCCAAGTTAACTGTTTTAAACATTTTATGAAAATTCTCTTATGAATGAATTCATATGGCATTCTGCCCAATCAGTGAGATCTTGTTATTTTTTTAACACTGTATTAAACTTCCAAGTTTTTCACTATATCACATTTGTAAACCAAACGATTTTATAATTCATTAAGTACCTTGTATTAAACAAGTCCTTGTGTTTATATACACTAATACCACACAATGCATGTCATTGTTGACTCATCATAGTTGCTTTGTCAATTAGTAATTACACTTTTCTCTGAAAGATCTTTATATGTACATATTAAATATACTTAATTGATTAGCATTTTTTAGTCAAATAATTTTAAAGGATTAGAAAATATGATGAGACAAGGAAATTGGATAATGCGGCATGCATGCCTAAGTTTATTTGAATCTAATGTTGATAAATTATTTCTAGGCCATGGAAGTTTTTCATATCAAGAAAAGATGTCCTCTATTATGTATAAATAATGAGTACAGCTCATCTTGCCTTTGATTTATTTTTGAAAATCTTAGAGAAATGCCCATAATCTGCTGAAACACAACCATAAAATACTTCAGAAACTGAAGAAGCAAAATTGAAAATTTAGTTATTAGGTGCTTGTTATGCTGCATACAATGTATCAAATATTTATAATTTTATTTTTAGATAAAGTTTCCTAAAATATTCCTTTTTTTGAGCATACGTTAAAACCTGAAAGAATTGACAAGTACATTAGTATAAAAATAAGCACTAAAACATAAGTAGGAGAAATGTGCAATTATTGATCAATATAAATGGTGGAGAGGGCCGGATTGAATAGAGTAAGCTACAGGATTTCCTATGAGAGTATTTGATATTATCTGTGCTGAAATTCCGAATTTCTTTTACTTCTGGCCTAAAAACAGAATATTCAGAGGCTTCTCTGAAGGACAAGAGAGTGTATCTTTAAAGATTTTTTTCACCCCTACTTAGAAATTTGCTGTGATCTATACTGCCAGGGGCTATTTGTCTATACTGCCTTTACTTTTGTTTGCTCCACATATAATTAATTCATCTTTCTGTGTTACTGATCCAAATTAATTTTTGATATGGGTACTTGTTTCAGTTGGAGATCTAACTTATTTCTTTGACATTTTTTCCAAAATTGTCCGCACCACCACCACCACGACCACCACCAGAACGTTAACAGCCTGTGTATTTGGCAACTGAGTGCATTAGAAATGTTGAAAACAGATTAGCATGTTGGGTCACATCCACAATTGGTAAATTTTTTTAATGTTTATTTTTGAGAGAGAGGGAGAGAGAACAATCAGGGGTGGGGCAGTGAGAGAGAGGGAGACAAGGAAGCTGAAGTGGGTTCCAGGCTCTGAGCTGTCAGCACAGAGCTGACGCGGGGCTCGAATTCACAAACCAGGAGACCATGACCTGAGCTGAAGTTGGACACTTAACCAACTGACCCAGGTGCCCACCCCACAATTGTTATCTTTAATGCTCTGTTTCTGATAGTTACATAAGGAATTAATTTTTGTAAATTATCTTCCCACTGAGTGGCCCCAGTATGGCTGACTTTTTCACTGAACACTGCTACATCCTGTGAAGACTGGTTTCATTTGTGATGGGCAGTATCGAAGTGGTGTATAAGCTGTTAAGGGCCCAAAGTTGTTTTGTGTTCTATGGAAACCAACTCAGGAAGAATAACTTCTTTGGAGTTATAATCCCTTCAAAGATAATCAGAGCAGTAATACCTTAAAGAGATTTTATTGAAAAATATTTAACTGGAGTTTCCTTATTCCCTGGTTCACACATGTAGGTCTACTAGAGCTTGAGCCATGGATAAATGCAAGTTATAGACCATCACTTCCCCTAAAAATTACACTGTCAATCCTCCTATAGGTTAAGCTATTATTTGCTTTTAGCTGCTTCTCTGATTTTCTCTTAGAATATATTCTCTGTAAGGTACCTAGTTTTTTCATGCAAATGGATGCACATCACTAAGCCATCAGAGAGGTTCATGCGCGGAACAAATTTACACTCAAGCTGAAAGACCCTTACTGAAATTAAAAAAAAAAAAATTACACGGGTTAACTTTTTTTTTTAAATGTTTATTTATTTTTCAGACAGAGACAGAGCGTGAGCGAGGGAGGTGAAGAGAGAGAGGGGGTCACACAGAATCCAAAGCCGGCTCCAGGCACAGAGCTGTCAGCACAGAGCTGGTCGCGGGGCTTGAATTTGTCAACCTCCAGATCATGACCTGAGCCAAAATCGGACACTCAATCAACTGAGCTACCCAGGTGCCTCTACACAGGTTAATTTCTGATTAAAATGACCCTTCTTGTAGAATAGCACTTAGAATTCCTATGTTTAAATATGGGTAGTAAACGTTTGTCTTCACTCATTTTCTTCCCTTATTTTCTTCCCATATACCGATTGTGGATGTAACCAGAATCTTTTAGCCACCAACTGCTCCAAAAGTGAAATAACTTATAATATTCATATGTTCATTCTAAAGCTATATGTAAATTATAACTCATTCAGCTAGGGAATAAATGGAATTAGCTCTACGCGAAATCATTTCCCCTGCTATGCTCAGAGTGCTATGCAAATATGAACTATTTCGCTTCCTTTCTTTTTTTTTTTTTTTCAAGTTTACTTATTTATTTTGAGGGGATGGGAAAGGAGAGAGGGAGAGAGAGAGAATCCCAAGCAGGCTGTCAGTGCAGAGCCTCATGTGGGACTGAAACTCACGAATCTCAAGATCATGACCTGAACCAAAATCGAGAGTCAGATGCTTAACAGAATGAGCCATCCAGGTGCCCCTGAACTTCTTTGCTTCTTATGTAAATTGAACTTGGGACTCACTGATGGCTGTCTAATACTATGTGGCAGAATTGTGGTTGAATCCAGGTAGTGTGGCTCTAGAGACCTCTTAACCACCGTGCTATGCTACTTTCTTCTTCCTTTCAGCTAGCCTAGAAATTAAGAACTTCCTTGAAGTATTGGCAGAAAGTCTCTTTTCCTCTGCATACTATTAGATCCTCCATTCATAAAAAAGGCATTTTATGTTATTAATATGAAACAAAAGTGGACATGTATTAGTCCCCCTTTTTCATATCACTTATAATATGGTAACCATAGAGGTTACCAGCATATTTAGTTTGCTGTTTGATCTGGTCTACCTTGCAGATCCAGATGGTCTGTGCAAGATCTCACTCTCCTCAACACGGCCATAATGTCCAGACCTGAACGTTGAAGCCGCTTCAAGTTCAAGTCACATTCTCTAACTCAGCCTCAAATAAATCTAACATATCTTGCCAGTTCACAGTTGTGCCCATTATTTAATTGGTTCAAAACCAAGTTTTGATTGGTATGATTAATTTCTACCATTATCCCACTATGCTAACATTAACTGAAAGCTTCCTATGGATCTCTCAAGCACGTTTTACATAAGTTAGATATAGCAAGAGTTCAATGCAATTGTTAGTATATCTATTTTTCTTATGAAGAAACTTAATTTATCATTTACATAACTCAATAAAGTTACTTAACATACTACATCTAGTGAGTAATAGAGTAATACCCTTTTCATAGTTTCAAACTTTTCACGTTCTGTTTGAATCTAAACAATAAATATCTGAGACCTATCAGAAGCTCTGTGGAGTGTTTGATACACTACCCTAAAATTAGAAGCTTTTATAAAATTGTATTGTTGATATTTGCCTTTATTTCATCCTTCTCTTCCAAAGTGTAATATGTGAGACTAAACATCCTTGGAAAATATTGCCTTAGATGTAGGAGAGTCAGATTAAATAAAGATAATTTAGAAAAATTTTAATCAATGAAAGAGAATAATTTAATCCTCTATTTTCCTTCTGGCTTTAGCTATTGAAGTAATTTTGCCAACGGTACCTTCTTTTGAGTAATATTCATTATAGTAACAGAATTGTAATTAACGCACAATAGCAGAGGGGAAAATATAGAAAGTTTAGCACATATGTATGTATATGCACACACACATACCATGTTAAAACTGATTTTTAACAAAGTTCTCATTTCTAGAGTACTTTAGTTTTTTATATTATTTTGGATCAATGGTACATGTTCACATGTGAATGTTCTTAAAAGTTAAATGTCCAGGGATTCTATGGTCATGTAATTTGTACTGCTCATGGAAATTGTTTTTATGTAAGAAAATATTTCTTAATTTTTTACAGTAGAAAGCTTAAAGCTATTAGTCTAAGATTATAAAAAAGACAAGAATGCCCATTCTCACTACTTTTATTCAACATAGTATTAGAAGCTCTAGCTAGGGCATTTAGGTAGGACAAGGAAATAAAAGGCATTCAAATTGGAAAGGAAAACATAATACTATTTGCAAACGACACGATACTATACATACAAAACCCTAAAGACTACACCAAAAAGCCGTTAGACTAAAAGAACTCAGTAAATTTGAAGGATAGGAAAATCAATATACAAAAATTGGCTGAGTTTCTATAGACTAATAAAAAACTATCAGAAAGAAATTAAGAAGATAATCCACTTACAACTGCATCAAAAAGAAAAAAAGTACCTAGGAATAAATTTAAACAAGATGGTGAAAGACCTAAATAGTGAAAACTATAAGACATTAATGAAAAAAAGTAGAAGATACAATAAAAATATTCCATACTCATGTGCTACAAGAATTAATACTCTTGAAATGTCCATAGTACCCAAAACAATTTATAGATTCAATGCAATTCCTATCAAAATTCCAATGGCATTTTTGACAAAAACAGAAAAATTGTAAAGTTTGTATAGACCCACAAAAAATCCCTAATAGCCAATGTGATCTTGCAGGAGAGAATGAACAAAGCTGGAAGCATTACATGACCTGATTTCAAACTATATTACAAAGCCATAGTAATCAAACTAATATGGCATTGACATAAAAACAGACACACAGATCAATGAAACAGAGTGCCCAGATATATATTCATGCATGTATGGTTAATTAGCTTATGACAAAGAAGCCAAGAATATAAAATGGGGGAAAGAACAGTCTCTTTATAAATAGTGTTGAGAAAACTGTACAACCACATGCCAAAGAAGGAAACTTTTACCATCTTATACCATACACAAAAAATAACTAAAAATAAAGACTTGAATATAAAATTGACTATAAAGATTCAAAACCATAAATTCCTGCAAGAAAACATAGGTAGTAATCCCCTTGACATAATTATTTGGCAATGATTTTCTGAATTTCATACCAGTAGCATAAAAAACAAAAGCAAAAATAAACAAGTGGGACTACATCAAAGTAAAAAGCTTCTACACAGTGAAGAAAACCATCAGCGAAATGAAAAGGAAGCTGCCTGATTGGTTCAGTCGGTAGAGCATTTGACTCTTCATCTTAAGGTTGTAAGTTCAAGCCCTACATTGGGTATAGAGATTACTTAAAACTAAAATCTTTACAAAAATATAAAGGCCAAACTTTTGAATAGGACAAAATATATTAAAATCACATACTTGACGAGGGGCTAATATCCAAAATTTATAACTATCCAGAGCTCCAAAATATGTTTAAAGAAACTTCATAAAACTAAATAAAAAAAAAGATAAAGAAAAAAATCAGATTTTAAAAATTACAGAGGATCAATTTCCAAAAAATACATACAGATAGCTGAGAGCTACATGAAAATATTCTCAACATTACTAATCAGAAAAAAATGTAAATTAAAACCTTGAGATAATGCCTCACACTTTTTAGAATGACTATTATTAAAAAGACAAGCGATAAGTGTTGGTGAGGATGCAGAGAAAAGGAAACCCTTTGGTACTGTTCGTAGAAATGTTAATTGGAGCAACTGCTTTGGAAAATAATATGAAGTATCCTCAAAAAAATTAGAAATACAACTACCATATGATCCAGAAATTCCATATTTTGGTATTTATCTGAAAGAAACAAAATTACTAATTTGAAAAGAAATATGCATCCCCCATGTTGATTGCAGCATTATTTACAATACCCAAGATATAGAAACAATTTAAGTATCCATCAATAGATGAATGAATAAAGAAAATGTGGTGTATATATACAATAGAATTTTATTTGGCCATAAAAAAGAAGAAATGTCCACAGTCTTCCATTTGTGACAACATGGATGGGCTTTGAAGTCATTATGCTAAATAAATCAGAGAAAGACAAATACTTTGTGATCCTACTTATGTGAAATCTAAAAAGATAAAGCAAAAGCATGCTCATAGCCACAGAGAACAGATTGGTGAAGGAGTCAGAAGGTACAAACTTCCACTTATAAAATAAGTCATGGGAATGTAACGTACAATATGGTATCTATAGTTAATAATATTTTATTGTATTTTTGAAATTTGCCAAGAGTAAATCTTAAAAGTTCTCATCACAAGAAGAACAACTATGTAAGGTGATGAATATTAACTAGACTTATTGAGATCATTTCACAATGTACACAAATATCAAATCATCATGTTGTATACCTGAAACTAATATGTTAAATAATAATTGTATCTCAATTAAAATAAACTTTACCAGAGAATTCCATGATATTAAATTCCAGTTAGGACTAACTAAACTCCACTCTGATGAGCTTATGCTCTTTCTCAGAGATACAGATCAGATTTGGAGAAGCAAAATTCTTTAACTTCTCCTGTTGAATAAGCTTTGGTTTTTCAGCCACATAAATAAAGGTTTGATTCTGACTCTACTATTGAGCACCAAGGTGGTCCTGAATATTTAAAATAAACTTTTAAACTCTTCTCCTTTTACTAATATTGAGATAAAGATCTCAGATATATTTTAATTGTTAAATAGACATCAAATAGGTATATTTTGGGTGCTTAAAAATGTGGCTTGTACATATTTAATTTTTTATTGTATAAAATGACTGGGATTACATAATTTTTAAAAACTACAAAACTTGAGATGCATTCCCTGTACAACAAATGAACATATACATTTGAACTGAGCCCCAGACTTCTTTGAATTGACATAGAATACCCATTTTGTATACGGCTAAAGAAATGGCAGTTCTCTTATTAGCACAACTTTGCCAACAGTTCTCATGTTGTACAAAGTTACTTTGTTTAAAGTACAGTTAGGACGGGCGCCTGAGTGGCTCAGTCTGTTAAGCATCAGACTTCAGCTCAGGTCATGAGCTCATAGTTTGTGAGTTTGAATCCCATGACAGGCTCTGCGCTGACAGCTTGGAGCCTGGAGCCTGCTTTGGATTCTGTGTCTTCCTCTCTTTCTGACCCTCCTCTACTTGTGCTCTGTTTCTCTCTCTCAAAAATAAATAAACATTAAAAAATTTAAACAAATAATAAAGTACAGTTCGGAAAAATGAGTTCTATGGTGAATCAAATGGCATAGGGACTATCTCTCTAATTCCTAAAATTGGGTTCTACCATTCTCAAAGCACACCCTAGTTATGCTCCATCTCAGTAATATAAGAAATCAGCTGTGAGAACACACAAAAGTACACTCCTAGAATACAAAACCGTTCTGTTTCCTTTTTCATTTCCATTAGAATGCGGTGTTTAAGAGTATGGAGTTTAAGATCAAATAGCCTGGGCTTGTAGTACTGTAATGCTTCGTATGTCTTTAGTTTTGGAGAACTAAATTGACATATTTTATACTGAAAGACAGGGTGGTGACACCTACCTGAATATGTAATTTGAGGACACCTTGAAAATCAAATTCTGATTGAATGAATAGAGAACAAATGAATGCATTTCATGAATAACTCTGAAACAACTGTTTTTTATGGTTTCTCAGGCTTAGCTTTGAGCACAGTCATAAGGTAATTGTGTAGGCATTTATGTAATGTGACAGAACTTTCCACCTCATATAGTGATATATGGAGATGACAACAGTATTGCGGAGAAATGTCTTTACGTTTCTAACCCCTAATAAACCATTCAATATATCCCCCATTGTTCACTTTCAATATTAGTTTTCTTTTAATATCACAGTAGTTGCTAGTTCAATTACAAAAGTTCCTTTTTAATATAGCAAATATGTTTTATTTCCCTAGATATCCTAGTATAGAGGCATAAATAATTTCAGCATTAATACAAAACATTTATTGAGCCTCACTATGGGCAATGCTTATGTGTGACAGGTGCTTAACAGTGATGGATTTGATCCCACTGGAAGTTAATTAAGTTATTCAGGCACTGAATTTGGAAAGTTTCCCTAAAAGCTCTCTTGTAATAGCTAATTGTACTTCTATTTTATGTCACTTGACAGCCATGGCTCATGTTTATTCTGCACCTGGTTTTCCACCACATGTATCACAATAATAATTCTTGTGACTTATAGCAAATATATCTTTATAATTGCTAGTAGGATAAGACAGCATTCTTATGAGGAGAGAAATCCAATGTTTTTCAGAGAAATAAATTCAAGTTATTTCTACATTAATAGTTAGGGAAGTAGAGTTAGATGCCATAGATTTATCTAACAATTTGGGGTTACAAAGAAAATTTAAATTCTCCCGCAATGTAAAACTAAAAACATAAATACAACTTTTCCCCTCGCTAACAAGGAAGCTCACAGGGACTTGAATATCCCAGAGCCCAATTTTTAAAATTCTGGACTTATTTTGATTAAAATAAAATCTCTTATCCCATTGTACACAGTGGTGGCATTTCACTTGGATGTCACGTAAATAGAATAAAAGGCACTGAGACAAATTTCTAGAAGAGTAGACACTTGGAAAAATAAACAGAGTTCTTCAATCAGTAACTATGCCAGCTGCAATACTAAATATTCACTTAGTACAGATACTCAACTTCATGAGTCAACTGCAGAATGTTAAGTTCTGTGCAGCTGTTTCTCTACTCTCCCCCTTCAGAAAGGAATATTGGACTGTTTCACATTGTTTTTGTTTAAATTTAAAATTTGTATGACGCAGCATAGAGTTTTACTTTATATTGTTCACATTTCATTAGAATGTTTCAGTATTTCTATTATTTTATTGTGAATTGAGTATAAAATGAGAAATAATTCTTCCATGTAATAAATTTAGCACAATTACAATTTGCAACAATTATTTTACCATAATAAAAATACTGAGTTTCATTTTATATAATTCTAACCATAGTTCTGAGGAGCCCTTACTTTCTACAACTTTTAATTTAATGGCAGCATTCTAATTCAACATCATAAACCCACATTATACTCTCGATATGATTTTACTTTACTCTTGATTACTTTAAGTTATTTTCATTAACGTACTTCTTGAATCACAGAATTAAGAGTTAGAACTCTAGTGAAATAACTTTTGCACAATGCTTTCCATATGGAACAGTGACATTATTTATCACTATTAGAGATTTTTCACTATAATCAGAATGCATCTCTCCATCCACTTTTACCTAGGTTTCTTTACAGTTTCTAACCCCAGAGTATATGAACTGGCAATTTTGATGTAGAAGTATCCCCTCGGCAGAATTGGACTTTTCACCTTTTCTGTCTATACCTTTTTCCTTGGTAACCTCATCCCATCTCCTGGAGTTAAATGCTGAAATTAACCTATGTGCTGACAACATTTAAATTTATATCATTATTCCAAGTCTTCCACCCCAAACCCAGACTTAAGCTGGAGATGCATACTCATTATTCTCTACTCGCATGAGACTGGACATCCCACTCTGTGTGCCCAATCTGAACCTGCTTTTCTTGCCAAACCTCCTCCACTTTTAATCTGTCTCATTTCAGGCAATGGCAATACTTCAAGTTGCTTATGCTAAATTGGTACCATCTGTAACTCTGCTCTCTCTCACACACAGCACATTTAGTCTCAGTAAAACCAATGCTCTGTAACCAGAAACCGATCATTTTAGCACTGCCACTGCTACTACCAAATTCCACATATGGATTAGTGGAAGAACCTTCAAAGAGTTTTTCCTGCTTCTATCATTGCCCGTTCTAAATTTTATTAGCCATTCAAAAGACCTACTGAAATGAAAGCCATGGCATGTAACTCCTTTGCTCAAAATCCTGAAGTGACTCCCCATTTAATTTAGTTATATGGCCTATAACTCTCTTCATAACAAGTCTCTATCCTCTTACCACTCATCTCATCCACCTCACAGGGATGCAAACATAGGCTTCCTGGATACTCCAGGAAAATGCTAGACTCTATGCCTGCCTGCCATAGGGACTTTGCCCTATCTATTCCCTTGCATGGATCACTCTTTCCCCATATCCGAATATGGCTGACAGCCCCATCTCAATCTGCTCAGATGTCACTTTCTCCGTGAGGCCCATCCATTCTATTTCATAAAGCAACATTCATACCTCCTGTCAGTCATGTGCCCTTCTCTTAACTCACTGCATACCCATGATCTTTACCTGGCTCTTCTGACAGCACTTACCACCCTCTGATATGTTATACCTATTTTATATTGTTAATTCTATCTGCACTGCAATCAAAGCTATTGGAGTTCAATAACAACAGATAACATTATATATCATCCCTGGTTTTTTCTCTAATGTAGCCAAATGCCTTGTCAAGTACTTGGTAGCTTGAAGGTGCATAATAAATATATTTTTTGTGTGTGTAATGAATAGTTTTTTTCAAAACATATAGCCTGAGTTTAGCCTGTAGCTAAATATTACACTCCATTTGTTCATGATATTAAATTGCTATTTGCAACTCCCAATTTGTACAAAAATCAAGAATGCTTTAGATTCTCTGAAAAATCCCAGTCTTATGTAATCTTACTACCTCATTCATATTATTTTTTTATTCCTTTTCCATAAAAGTGGACACTTACTATCTCCTTTTCTTTGCATTCATTGTCAAAGTGTATTCATGCCATAATATTTTTTTAACTTTAAAAAAAGTATTTAAATTCCTGTTTACATAGTGTAACATTAGTTTCAGGTAACAATATAGTCATAACCTTTCTTGAAAGGACTTCCTCTCCATCTTCAAGTACTTTTGTACATTTTACCTCATATTCTATTTCTTTCTAATTGCTCTAAAAAGTTATGACTTCTCTGCATGAATATTTTTTCTATTTTAATTATGTTTTAACCCCTTTTTGAATATGAAAACATCTCTAATCTTCCTCAGTTTATCTTATATAGCTGTGTTAACTTATGATTCAACATAAATAATCAGTTTATAAATGTGAATGGCTTCTTTCAATAAATTATTCTAGATTATAGAAACATCTGGTTAGAACTCAGTGGAATCAATTTTCAGCATCATATTCCCAAAGTTATGGGTGTGATTCCCTGATTCATTCTGTGTTAAAAATATGCCCTTGAGTGCAGTTATGGAAGACAAAGTACTGGTGTCAGTGGTATCCTTGCAGAATGTCATTATAATCAGCAGCTATGACACAATGAAAGTGTAGCTGGCAGTAAACCATGAGCCATATCAATTACATTTGAAAGTAAAATATTTCCAGTAACGAAATATATTAGTTTGCAGTGGAGTTATTGGAATATTTGCAAGAGGAGATACCCCCTACTCTGGTATATCTCAGGAATTTCTGTATTCCTGCTAGTATATTTGCTTCATGCCTTAAATATTTTGTTCTCTGGAAATGATGGTTGTGCTGACAGTTCTCTCTTCCTTCTTTGCTTTCAGAATATCTCAGATAATGGATATGATGTTCCTCACTAATATTTCACACTAGCTTTTCATCTGTGGATAAGGATCTGTCAGAGAGGAGTCTAATAAGACATTCAAAGAGAGATGTGTTCCTCATGTAACCAATACCTTCAGGTGGTAGATCTTTCACATAAGCAATTTCAATCTTATCTAAAGATAAGTTTAACATGTTCATGAATTTGAAGGTTATAGTATGTGGGCAAAGGAATTTATCTCTCTGTAGATTTCTGTAACAGGAATCTAATGTAATAGTATCCTACAAAATTTAGTGCTTTTTAGCTGTAGTATTTTTGAACCAGCTTTATGCTAATTAAGTAGAACTTCTCTACAAGTAGAACTTTTGACAGTGATTTACATATAATCATTTGTTAAAATTTTAAGTTGAATAAATATATTGTATTAGTTACTTTATTACAATATTAACTTCTGTAGTAAAAGTGGAGAGCAATGTATTATAATTGGGCTATTTTTAGGCTAGGTTATGGCATAACTACTGTGTTTTTGTCAATTCTGTATTTCTCGGTGTCATTTCATCTTTCTCTGAATGTGCCCAAACTTGTGACTCAAACCTTTAAGGTCTTATTAAAATAAACTCCCACCTTTTTCTGTATCTATGACTTTATACATCAGTTTTCCTCTCTATTCTCTTCTGCATCAATAAATTAAAAGTTACAAAAAATATCCTAACAAGTATATTTAGTATCCTGAAACTTCGATATAAAACTTGTTTGAAATAACATATGAAAGATCAATTTCTAAATGACTGAGTTTTCTTCCTTATTAAATTAGGTTGATACAAGAAAAGACTGCATATTTACTGATTGTTATTGCCACAAAATTTGGGCAGGACACATACACATTCAAGTCCCTGCTTTCCCTACAGGTCCATAAGGAAGAAAGTTGCACAGTGAAGCAAGATAAAACAGGCATTGTGGTCCTTTCTTAGAAATGGATCCAATGTGAAACTTCTAGATGCAGAGTAGAAATCAGGTAAGGTCTTTCTTTTCTTGTGCAAGAAAGTTCTAAGATTCCATGACCAAACCAGACCCAGAGAATGTTGAAAAAAATAAGAGGTCTGGGCATGTGCAAACAACAATGGGGAAAAAGACCACATTTGTCAGATTCATAGAAGGAGTGATAAGCAAAAAGCAGCAGTTCCATTCCCCATGGAGTGTGGGGACAGCTCAAGTGTGGCCACTATCTGCCTGGTCCTCCACTCTGTGGTAGGATAGAAGACAGCATCCAGAAAAATGTGGGCGGGTAGAAGGGTAGAAATTCCAAAAAAACGATGAAAATCACTGGTGCCCTACCCAGTGAATTCATATATTATCTTGGATATTTTAATAGAGCAAAACAATATTTTTGGGCTTTTTCTCTCAGTCATTCCTAGTTCATCCTTTTAACATTTTCCAATTGAGTATATGCAAAAGCTTGATAATGAATTCCAGTGTGTTCTTCATTGCACTGACATCAGAATATTTCATTTTAAGTCTTAACTTTTGCTACTTTTTTCTCTAACCAAAGGCATTCATTCTTATTATAGAATATCCTATTGTATCTAAATATGATAAAGGAAAAAAAAACAGTGAAAACTTTAAAATTCTGACATAATTAGTGGTGTCATTTTTTATGCACTTGAGTGTTCAATACATATTTTTGCATAATTGATATCTGACCATATAATTATTCACTGCTTATTTATTCTGCAAGTATTTACTTAGCTCTTACAACGTGCCAGATATTGCTCTTGACCCCAAGAAAACATCACTGAAAAAATACATCTCCTGCTCTCATAGAGCTCATATACCAGTGTGTGAGTGAGAGACAGGCAATAAACAATAAATAAATGAATATACCAGACCAGAATGCTAAGAAAATAAAATTATCCTAAGGTAAAAGACAGTGGTGGGCATTGTGGGAGGTGGGGCAAAGGAGGACATGTGTTAGTGTTGGCAGAGGAAGACCTCATGATACTGTGACATAAGTACAAAGATGTAAATATTGGGAGCATTTTTCCATGTTAAAATTATGATGCCTATTTTAATTGTTGTACTGTATTCTTCTGTATGTATTTAGTCCCACGGAACTAGACCCTACTGTTTAAATTTTAGGTTAACTTTTCTAGACTATAAACGGGCGGCAGCCAGCATAAAGAGTGTAAAATGTGTTTACATTTCTACTATTTCGGTAAGAAGAGTCATTTGAATGTAGAATTACCATGACAAATTTTAATTAATGATCTAGTAGCCAGTGTTGTTCTACTTTTCAGAATGCATGTAATAGATTGTTTACAGAAGTATATATTATTGTTCAACTCCTTATGTGCAAGCCAGGATTGCTTATTACTATTTCATGCTTACTAATTGGATAGAAAAAAAAGAGGTTTTTCCTCTTTTAATTGCTGTTTCCCTGGTTACTAATTTAGGCAACCAAGTAAAACAACTTTTCTCCCCTGTTTTGAAGTTTCTACTCAGGTCTTCGGGTACCAATGGATCAATCAATTACTTTACTCTCTTTACTCTTCCCCTTATGCTTACTTATTCCTAGTAGACTCCCATGATTGCACATTATTTTAGATGTCTTTTCTTCAGCAATAAATAATCTCTGCAAATAAAATTTTATGCCTCAGGATAGAAATAATTTAAGTGTGGTTGAAAGGGCGCAAGGGATCAATGATCCGACCTCTTGCCTGTCCATCTAATGTATAGTGAACTCACTGGGTTCCCCTAAACATGTTTTTAAGTAGTCCACAGGAAAAAGTGTAAACCTCTTAAAATTCTTCATGGCTTTGTTAACTTTAAAACTCATTTCTTACTTTTTAGTTCTTAAACTCTAACCATAGACATCAAATTGTAATTTCCCCATATATATCATAATCTCACTTTTCTTGTTTTTCCCTTCTATACAGAAGGCATTCTCCCCACATGGTCCACTTCGGCTCCAAAACTACTTTGAATCATTCAAACTTCAAAGCACGATGACCTGCTCTCAACCCCCTTCCAATCTGGATCGGGCATCTGTGCTCCGTTTTCATGGTACCATACAGCATTCTCAGTATATTTCTATCATAGCCATGTGTTCACTTTATCTCTTACACAAAATTCCTTGAGGATGTAGAGGAGGTTGTATTCATCGCATTTGCTTTTAGCATTTGGTGGATGATCTTCGGTGGTTCTTAAATAGATGGAAACAGGAAGGTCTCTACCTCTTGCTCATTCTGACGTCTTCCGAGAAACCCCAACATTTAAACAAAATATCTCTCACACCAGTGCCTGATTATCTTTAGAACAAACTTCAATTCAGTTACTTAAGGATAAAACATATTCAATATTTTCCTGTTGCCAACTAAACTAAGTCAAAATGCAACAACTTGATTTTAAAAGCCTTCTACACCACAGTCCCAGTCTGATATGTTAGCCTGGTATGGAAATGACCTGTCTGCAAAATCCCTGAAATTCTTAATATTTCCAACCACTATTCCCCCAATATCTACCAAAAGTCATTGCATTATGAAGGTTTTGCATTTTATTCATAAAGTTTATCTGCATCGATTGCCTTCCCTATTCCCTTCCCAATTGGAGGGGAACTCTACTTTCTCTGATCTCTTATGTGTCTTTGTAATTCTCTTACAGCACTAATTATATGCAGCCTTTTAAAATCAGTATTTGTTTTAATTACATGCACCTGATCATTCTTCTCCTCTGTGTCCCAAGAGATCATATTTATATTTCTTTCACAATACCATGTGTTATTAAAATTATGAGTTTCAACATTTCTTATTTGCCTTTGGGGCCTCAGCAGTTAGCCTAACACCGTATATAATAGCTATCCAATGACTATTGAATACATACACATACAGTTACTATAGGCATCTTGGGCATAACTGTAAGCTCTGTGACAAAAAAGAGTTCCTATTACATCCAGTACAATGCTTTAAATACAAGAGGTAATCCACACATATTTATGAAACCAAGTTAAATATTTGACCTAAGAATGAGCATATATCACTCTATCATTACTAGATTAGCTTCATATTATTCTCTATTTTTAATCTTTCTGAATATTCTTCTACTACTGTACTTGGTTTTCCTTAAATCCTTCAATAATTAACTTCAAGGATGTTAACCATATTTGGTTGCCATTTACACATCACGAAAGGTGAAACTTCAGTTTTGTTAATCATGTTTCTATCTTCTCAATGATTAATATTGAATAACTGTCTTTTGTACCTATTACTTTTAGAAGATCAAAAGCTACTTTAAAATACAAAAGAATATGAAATATTTAATGGTTCTAGGTAATTAGTGTAAAAAAGATGGTGGCAAGTCAAAAACACCAAAATTTAATTTGAAGGAATATTCCATGGCCAAAACTGGTATGAATTGAGCCAATTTTCTTGAATGATAGTACTGGATTATAAAACATAGGATTAGCATTCATGAGGACATATGGATATGATAAATAATCAAATATATGAAAAATACCTCTGAAAGAAAATATTAAATTAACATATAGAGAAGAAATTAATGAAACCCCAAGTCACCATTAGGCAAATACTACACTAATAATTTTTCCAGGTACAGTAACCAAGGGATGCTAGGTGTCAGAGGAAATAACTAAGTCTAGTGATCTCATGTATAGTGTGGTAAATATAATTAATATTGTATTTAATACTGGAAAATTTCTGAGAATAGAACTCAGGTATTTTGGTAACATATGCAAAATGTAATGATGTAAGAAGATATGTGGATTGACTAATAATTATTTCACTAAGTATAGAAAATCATTATGTTATATATTTTAAATGTATATAATTTTTTATTTAAAGTTTTTGAATAAAAAATAAAACAAGATCAGTTGGCCAATTTTTTTAGAGATTTGATATTAAAATTTGATATTAGCATTATCTCATATCTGTTACAAAATAAAAATAGAAACTATACGGTAGAAAAACTTGACACTTGGCCGATATCAGCTGAATCAAGTTCTTTTTTTTAATAATTTATTGTCAAATTGGTTTCCATACAACACCCAGTGCTCATCCCAACAAGTGCCCTCCTCTGTTAATCAAGTTCTTAAGACCACAAGTAATAAAACATATTGACATCTTGAAAGCCCAATATATGAGAATGACAACATCAATTCCATAGAATTATTACCAAAAATGGATAAAATTACCCTAATTATAAGAAAAATCAGACAAACTCTTATTGAGAGACATTCCCTAAAATAACTATCTAGTACACATCAAAATTATCAAGGAGAATCATGAAAGATAAGGCAAGAATGAAAGACTGATCACAGATTACAAGAAACTAAGGAGAAGTCACTAAATGCAAAGTGAAAACAGAAAAACACAGGGGGAAATGGACAAACTTGAATAAACTATGATTCATTTGCATCAGTGTTAATTCCTGATATACAAACAATGGTTATATATACATACTAGTGTTACAGGAAGATGTTGAAGAGTGTATGTGAGCTATCAATATTATTCTGCATATATTTTGTAGGTTTGAAATTATCTCAAAATAAAGTGTTTAAGAAGTATTTCATGGATACACTTTGTTTAGCTTGATAATAAGCCGTTCAGTTATTTGGTCAAAGATGTTATGCAATCAAAAGCCTACCTTTACATTCAATCTGCAAAGTAGTTTTAAATGTACAAAATGAATTAATACATAATCTACTAAAAAACACATTGAGATTATATGTAAAATGTAAAAATAAAGTTTAGATTAAATGCTTTGTTTCCAATATTTTAAATAGATACAAATTATATTACTGAAAATAAAAATTGGTAATTAGAAAATTATTCAGTGACTCCGGGTGGGGGGGCGTTTATGCTGAATAGGTATTTTTCATTTTATGCACATTTTAGTTGTTGCTTTTTTCTTATGTCGCAGTGCATTAGCAGAACAAGAATATGCTTGGTGTGTCTTATTGTTATTTATTAAACTAATAAACATGTCACCTGATGTATATTAACCTTGTACTAACATCTGTTTCTAAATAGACTCTTTTCCCCAAGATAAATGATTAAATATTCTTTCATATTATAAGTAATGATCCATAGTGCAGCAAGTGAGGTCACTCCGAATCTTAAAACTACGGCAATTTAACAACCCTTTTAAAATATCATACCTGCAAGAAAAAACTCCCAGGGTTACTGAATGCATATTAAATGAAGACATTGCTGATTTTACTAGGCAGATTCCTTCACAGATGGCACAGGTTTAGCTATCATTTCTGCAACTTGTTGCCCCAGGACAGATGTCCTACAAACAATGGTAGTCCCTTGTGATTTGGTATTTTATTTGTGAGGATCTATTCAAAAACAGAGACAAAATGTCCTAATCTTTTGATCATACACTTTGGCTACCAAATATTCTTGCCACGATTCAAAAAATTCCCCGAGATAAAAACAGAAAACTACTCAAGTATATTGAAACTAATATTACAGCTAAAATCATTTAAATCCCTAATTAAACAATTTAGAAGTTTAAAAGTATACTGATTAAATACACATGTCAATTCATGATTATTTCATTCATCACTTATCTTCATTACTATCATGCCCCAAACTAAGGTCCCTGTTCTTTTTGCATATTTTAATATATTTAACTATTTTTCTTAGTAGTTCCAAGATTATAAAATAGAAACTATTATCAAACATTTTCACCATCTGTTAAAGGAGATTTTACCCTGTTACTTGGGCAGATGTTCAACAGTGAACTTATGCCAGCACAATAATACGTATCATTTGAATTTCCTTGTGGGTGTGGAAGAAAAATGACTTTTTAAAGTACTCAATCTCTGTCAAATACAAGTTTATAATTAAAAATTGTACCCATTCTTGTCTCCTGGTGTTCTGCTACCCTGCCCTGGTGAATGGGGAGTAGAAACATGTTGGTATTGCCTATGTACTTAGATCTAGAATCAGAAGATAGGGAAAAATAATTTCCTATTAGACTGATTCCCCATGGGCTTTCCTATGGGGAGTGGGAGGAGAAAGGGGAAGAAGACAAGCCAGATACTAAGCCACATTTATTGAAGAGCATGTTAAAGTTCTGTAGTTTATGGAATGGTTTGATTTTCCTTCTTCACACAAAGTTAGGATAATCTAAAGCCACCACATTTTAAAATAAGTGCTCTGTTTTGTCTAGTTCATTCTCCTATTCAAAATAAATGAAGGGTAGTATATTAGAAATATTTGAGATTCCTTTGCTTTATATCCAAATCATGAGCAATCACCATCTTTTGCCTCTATACTATACTCAGAAAACACATAAATTCTCTATACCCCATCTGCCTTAATCAGAAACCACAAAAATCTTTGAATCTGTTGGCCAATGTATAATGTCTTCACTCTGAACTCCACAACAATTGAATTTGAAATGCATATTCTGGACACATTAGCCTTTGTTTATAGAATTATGTTTGAGGGGTTCATAAAGATCCTCCGATCACATCTGTAGATTCTGAATAAAAGTGAGATAGAGTTTTAATTGAATACTTCCTTTACATGAAGAAGAAATAGTTCAAATTTTCTTATTTTTTTTTATTCATGTCAAGTCCAAAACTAGAGTGAAAACTAATTCTGTTCAGTTTCCTCAGCGGAATTCAGGTCGCCCCTCCAGAGCTCTCTAAGAGTTAATTAAAGTGGACAGACTTAGAAGTACAACTAGGGGTCAATTTTCAATTTATAAAGATTTTAATTAAATAAGTCAAAAAGCTGTTTCAATGTTATTATTATAAATATTACTATTACACAGTCCCGTCTGTTTCGGTTGTGATGCCTTCACTTAGCCACTTCATGATCCTCTTAGTATAAGATGTTTTGTATTCATAGTGATGACTCAAGCTTCACCATGTAAAATACGATTTTATTATGGAAGTATTCAAAGTTTCAAATAGTTCATGTTTTTATTTCAGGATTAATGCATTTACTAAGGAAATGACTAATCCCTAAAATCTGTAAAACAATAATATATGCTTGAGTTTATGTATACTCATTCTAGCAAAAACTACCTCTCGTGGCTGTGTCATGACCTCCATATAGGTATGTTCACAAATGAAATGCATCAAACTTGAATATGGCCTGTACATAATCTTTAGAAATCCAAGGAAGAAAATTTCAAACTCTTTGAAGTTTCAAAGATTTTATTACCAATAAACTAGAAAGCATTATAAGTTCGGATAACATGTCAACCAGGGTAATGTTGAAAGTATTGGAATTACTAGGTAGGAAAAATTAAGAAGAGGTATTATCTTTAAGTACTTGAAAAACTGCTTTCAGTCAGGTTAGATAATGCCATATAAAAGCTACCCAAACAATCTCACTACCTTGAAACCCATCCACCAACCACCACCACTTCCTCATTTTTCTTGCCACCAGTCAATCTCAAGTAAATAATGGTTCTCTTTGCAGTATTGTTTTTCAGGGACCCAAGATGATAGGTATTCCGCCATGTGAAATATTGCCAGTCCTAATAACCGTAAGAAGACAACATGGCAAATTATGCATCAGCTGTTTATGACATTGCCCATATGGCTTATGTTCTCTCACATTTCATTTCATAGTCACAAGACCATATATGACTTAAAGGACGCATGGAATTGTTGTCCTAAAGTGTGTCCATAAACAGAAGAGCCAGAAATGTTGAAAAACAGCACTTACTATCACAACTACCATGCAGAAGATTGATATCCTCCCCATCACTCCCCAAAACATGCAAATTGATGCGTATGTGGGTATAAAACTCCTATAAAAGTATATGTAGATTCTTACAAACACCCCCAAATTATGCATGGAACTAAGGTTTAAATATTACTTAATAAGTACTGTATTTATAGTTTAATAAATATATTTCCCTTGTGTCTATAATCCTACTCTCCTGCCTTGTATAAGTAACCATATTTATTACTTTAAGATGCTGGAGATTTATGCTAATTCAAATATTTATTCTAAAATATCCTTAATAGAAATTAGAATTCATAAAAGCATTTTACAGTTATGTATATGATTAAACCAATCATTTAAATATCCTATGGCATAGATAAGATTTGTATAATACAGTTTTAAATGTGAGCTGT
>PITB01009289.1:0-68005 GCA_004024585.1 Paradoxurus hermaphroditus | reverse complement strand
GAGCCTGTCGGCTTGAACTCACTAACCCCGAGATCATGACCTGAGCCCAAATCAAGAAGCTTAAGGGACTGAGCCACCCAGGCGCCCCCGCCCCTCCCCGGCCACGGTCTTCCTCTCTTAGACCCCTGGCGGTTCCCTCGGGACGGGACACAGATCCCAATCAGAGCCCACCCCCAAAGCCTTTCACTGGGCAGAGGCCTCTTACCCTCTTCGCCTCGGTCCCCCTGGGTTTCTGTCGGTGCCCTGCTGTACCCTCTGCTCCAACAACCAGCAAACTGGGGGCAGGGTGAGGAGGGGACACCTAGGGGTGTCCTAGGGGAGGGCACGTAGGAGCGGGCTCTGCAGATCCAGTAGGAGTTCCTCAGAGAGCACCCGGGCAGGGCTCCTGCAGGGTCTGGCTGTCGGGGAGACCCCACCTGGGGAGACCCCACCTGTGCCCGGAGCTCGGGGACCAACCTTCTTCTGCCCGGGGGTGGGGGCGTGCCTGGGGGTGGGGGCATGCCCGGGGTGGGGGCGTGCCCGGGGGGTGGGGGATCTGATCGGGAAGCACTTTGTCACCCCCTCCCCAGTGATGACCCACGCGACCTACAAACTCTGGGTCCCCAACACCAATTTCGAAGTCACCACCAACTGGAGCCAGAACCGGACCCCGTGCGCAGGCGCGGCCGTCGTGTTCCCTGCAGACAAGGTGCCTTCCCCCCACCTCCAGCCCGGGGACTCGGGTGGGGGCTCCCATGCCCATGCCGAGGGGTTGAGGAGAGGAAAAGGGAGCCTGCGGCCAATGCCAGTTCTTTCCGCAGATGGTGTCAGTCCTGGTGCGAGAAGGTCACAGCGTCTCGGACATGGTGAGAGGGAGCTGCGGCTGAGACCCCAGTTGGAGGGGGCTGGTGTCCCTCCTGGTCCTCCTGAAGACCCTTTCTTGTCTTGTGACTGGCCCCCGCCTGCATGGGAAACCGTGCAGGCCCTGGGCCTTTGGCCTCTGGCCCCTGGAAGGGCTTTCTGGGAGGTTGGGGAAACCGTATGGGAGAACGGGCGGTAATCCTGTGGTCCCAGCTCGGGCTGTCCCCCAGCTTTGGAAGGGGGCTTGGAAGGTGCCTTCTGTCCCCACCGCCCTCTGCCCCTGGCCCCCAGCCCCCAATAGTCTGTCTTCTGTAAGGTTTGCTCTGGGAAACACCCTTCCCCAGCACCCCTCCCCAAAGCCTTTCCCTGCCTGGTGCCTGAACCCCCATCAGAAGCCCGGGGGATCTTTCTCTCATGCCGCTCCCCAGGACACTAGAGTTCTAGAGAATGCTGGGGGTTAGGAGGGTAAGAGAGGTTCTGTGACCAGTACGTTTGGGAGATGCTGCATCCCGAACTTGCCTGGAGCTTCGCTATGTGTTTAAGACTCTCATAAGGCCTGGAAGAAAGGCCTCTGATAAGGCCTGTCTCTTAAAGGCAGAGTCAGCAAGCTACTGGCCAGATGCAGCCGTGTGGCCAGAGCGAACAATTGGTTTTTACATTTTTAAATGGTTGGGGGGAAAAGGTCAAAAGAGGGACATTTCTGTGGCATGTGAAATATAGAATTCAAACTTCAGTGTCCATAAATAAAGTTTCATCAGCACCCAGCCCTGCCCATTCGGTCCCCAGCACCTATGGCCACTGTCACACCACGAGGCAGAGTCGAGTGGCCATGATGGAGCCTGTGTGGCCTTCAAAGCTTCAAGTATTTACCCTCTGACCCTTTACAGAAAAGGCCACTGCTCCCTGATTTAAAGTGCCATTTCCCAGGACCCGGGGGCGTCAGGGTCACTCCTAGTTGACACTGCTCACTGGGGTGGATCGTTGTTCTGTCAAACACACACCTGCAGCAAGGTGTGACAGATGCCAGGCTTGAGCAAGGTGGGGCTGGGGGGCGGGGGGCTCTCCGTATGGCTGCCAGAGTTGGAGTCCTCTCCTGGAGGCCCCTGGATTTTGCGTGGGTGAGGGGGAGAGGGGCGTCTGGTGGCCCTGGTCCCGCCCAGTCTCTTGCCCAGATACAGGATCTGGGGACCTCACGCCCAATTTCCACTCCCTGAGGTGTCTTGGTTAATTGATGGTTTTCAAAAGCAGCATTAATCTTGGGGCTCATGGGGCAGGACAAGTCAGCGCAAGGGACGCCGACCTACCTGTGAGGCAGAGCTGTCCCTGCCTGGGGAGGGGGTGTCAGGCAGAGACTGGGGGTCCCTGGTCCCAGCAGATCCGGGGTCTGGGTGCCCCTTCACATCTGTCCAACCCGGAGACGAAGGTGCGGAAGGGGGCCGCCCGGTGGAGGAGGGACGGAGACATGGAGGGAGGAGCCGGACCCAGGGCCCACTCCCCCGGTGGGTAACTGGGGCATCCGGAGCCGGTGGGGACCCTCGGGCAGGGGGTCCGTCTGGGGTGGGGGCCTGGGGCCCTTCTCTGCTACTTAGTTATTTTGGCGAACTCCTTTGGAAGAGCTTGAGCGCGTCTTAAAAGAGGCATTCACTCGTTGCCCGACAGGTCCCTCTCTCTGGCCCTTCTTTCTGTGCCCCGCTGCCCAAATGGGAGCCCCCCCTCCTGTCCTGGGGGCCCAGAAGGTGCCCCCTCACCTCCCTGCCTGTCCTCTGCCTGCACTCAGGGCCTGCCCCCCCCACCAGACCCGGGTGCGAACTGTCCGGGGCCCGGGACCAGGCCGCCTCCCACCCCCGCTGCACGGAGGTCCCCTCCTCCAGGGCCCTGGGCTCAGCCGTCTCTGACGGCCCAGACGTCGCCCTGGGAACAGGTGTAGCCGTGGCAGTGTTTCCGCTTCTTTCTCAGGTTGGTCCTCCCTGGGATCTTCCCCTTCCTGAACCCCCTCTCCTCTCCCGTTTCCACCCTTGGAGGGATCTCGTATTTTCTACCCATCAATCCATTGTTGGCGTGAGATACTGCAAGGGCCTCCCCACCGTGAGCTTTCTGCCCGTGGCGCCCTTTGCGGAACAGAAACCGGCGTTCTAACCTACCTGTGAAATCTGCTGCCTTGTCTCTGTGTTTCTGGTTTTTAAGAATCCCTCCCGGCTGCCGAGTCACAGCCGTAACCGCCTATGTGTCTGTTACGTCGCCGCTTTGCCATCAGGGGCGCGTGTCTGAGTGCGACACTGTTAGGGAACCAGCTATGTTTTTCTTCTGAGAATAAGCCCGATTTCTGACGTCTTTCTCCGAGCCACCAGCTTTGTGGCGCTGTTGCCACTGCTCACCAAATGCCCGGGGTGTCGGGGGCTCTCTTTCCTGTTCCTGCGGGCACCACGCGTCCTCACACCCTGGCTCTGTGGGATGTCTTAATACCCCCGCGGCGACTCACCCCTCTGCTCTCCTGCCGCGAGGCCCGCTGGTTCTTTGCGGGTCTGATGTTGCGGAGAAATGGTAGGTTTATCCGGTAACAACAGCAACAACGAAACCCTGGTTGTTTGATTGGAAAGGGACACCAGCTCTTATTCTATCAGGGCGCCCATTCAGGGGCATGACTTCTCTGCAAATATTTTATATCGTCCAGCATAAAACTCGATCCTCCAGTTTTAAAGTGGCCCCCGCAGAGGTCTCGTAGAGTATCGCTCATTCATAAACCTGCAGTTTGCTTCCTATTGTGAATGGTTCTCTGTTTTTAAAAACTGCATGTTCTACTGGCTTATTTTTATAAATACGGATAGTTGTTCTTCTTTCTTTCCAGCCCTGGCTCCTTTTCTTTCTTTTTCTTTCCAAAGAGCATTGTCCGGGACCTCTCCCCCTGTGTTAAACGGGAGTGACAGAAAGTGGGCATCACGTCTCATTCTGACGTGAAAGGGAAGGCATGTCCCATTCGTCATCGAGTGAACGTTTGCTGTAGGGCTTTGGTGCATAACCATATTAAATTGTGGAAATTCTCTTACTAGCTTGCTAGCAGCTTCCTAAAAACTCATAAATACGCTCGTGGAGTTCTCTGGTTTTTGGGTTTGTTTTTACACTGAGTGAGATCCGGTTGCCCCCTCCCTACTTTTAGCCTGTCGATGCGGTTTTCTGAGGTTGAGCTGTCACTGCGTGACTAATGTCCCCCCGGAACCTGTAGCGCGGCACGTCACAGCACGCCTCTTCTTCAGAACAGCTGGCTTCCCTCCGCAGAATGCAGGGATTTTGTTGGCACAAGACTCCTCACTGCCACCTGCTGGGACACCACGGTACATACAGCTGGGAGGTCAGCACAGGAGCCCCCCGGGGACAGGAACCCCATGATCACCGTGTATTTTTTAAAACTTTTTAAAAGTTTACTCTCATTTATTTTGAGAGAGAGATAGGGGGCAAACGGGGGCGGTGCACAGAGAGGGAGGGAGAGAGAATCCCAAGCAGGCTGTGCTGTCAGCGCAGAGCCCGACGTAGGGCTTGAGCCCATGAACTAGGAGATCATGACCTGAGCTGGAATCGAGAGTCAGACACTCAACCGACCGAGCCCCCCAGGTGTCCCACCACGTACTAGTCAGCTAGTATTTTATGTGGGATTTTTTTTGTATCTATGTTTATAAGTGAGGCAAAATTATGATTTTTCTCGTATTGTCCGCCATCCGATTTGGGAATCAAGATTCCACAGGCCTCATGAAATGGGGGCGATTTTCATTCTTTTTTCCGTTTTCCAGAACGACTTCTGTAAGAAGGAAGCGGTTAGTTGTTCCTTGAGAGGTTAGTCTGCCTCGCAAACACACTTGTACTGGGACGTGACGTCCTTGGCTAACACTTTAATTTCCTTAATACCTGCTGGTCTATTCAGAATCTCTATTGCTTCTTGTGCCAATTTTGCCATTTTGAATTCTTCTAGAAATTGTTATATTTCATGCAGGTTTTCACGTCCGGCAGTCCTTTTTATTTCTTAAGCTTTTCGGTGTCTGCGTCTACCCTCAAAGTCCCTTAGTGCATGGCCACCGCCCTGTTTCTTTCCTCCGACTTCCTCCAAGCGTTTTCAGGGAAGGGTCTCTCTGCGGCCAGCATTCCGGTCTTTTCATTACACTCTTGTATTTGAATGGAACTTTGGCTGGCTATAAAAGGGAAGTTCTAGAAGGGAAGTTCTTTTCCTTTCGTACATAAAACATTATTATATTGTCTTTCTGCCTCCACTGTTATTGCTGAGAACCCCGACTTCCGATTTTTCTTTCCCAGGTGATCTGTTCTTTCTCTCGGAAGCTTTTAGAACGTTCTCTGTGTCGTTGACATGTCTGTGTGTGATTCTCCTGGTTTCCCCTCCCGTGCTCTAGGAGACCTTTCCATCTGAGGGTTCCCGGCTTTCTTCAAATCTGTAAAATTCACGCTCCTTGTTTCTTCGAGTATCTCCCCTTCTCCCTCGCCTTTTAGATCTGCATTTCTGCACGTGGATGTCAATCCTCCCTCTTCTCCTGGTCGCTCTGCCCTTCCCTGCTCTGCCTTGCAGGGTCCCTCAGCAGAAACTTCCCAGTCACTTGTGTTCTGCGGCTGGACTGGTCCGCATGTTCAGCTCACCTATCATGCTCTTCCTTTCAATTATTACCTGTTTTGGAATTTATTTATATTTTCTCTTTTGGTTCTTTCTGTTATTATTAAGCTTTTATTTTAATTTCAGTATAGTTAACATACAATGTTGTATTAGCTTCCCGGATACAACACAGAATATAGTGTTGAATTCAACCCCCTTTGGTTCTTTTCTTAAAGATTTTTAAAAAATGTTTTTTTACTTTAGAGACACGCAGAGAATGCAAGCGGGGGAAAGGCAGAAAGAGAGAGGACTTGAAGCTGGCATTTGAAGCAGGCTCTGTGCTGAGTGGGGTGCAAACTGTGAGATCATGAAAGCCCCGCCCTCAACCAACTGAACCATCCAGGCAGCCCTGGTTCTTGTCAAAAACAAGCTCTTGTTCAGACTTCACCTGTGAACACCTCCCCTGTTCCTGAGGCAGGTCTGTCTGTCCCCACAGCTCACTGCGGCACCTGTGGGTGGGGCTGCCTCGCTGTCACGGTGCTGCAGCCTCAGGTGCGGGGACAGCTAACCCGTGACCTCCCCCTCCCTCCCCCCAGGGAACCGCGTCTCGGTCAGGGCAGGTGCTCAGGTAGGGGACAAGCAAGCTAGGGCTTGAGGCTCGGCCCCGGTGGGCCGCGCACCGTGACACGGAACCACACACGATTCCTGCTCCGCGCCGCTCCCGTGG
Organism: Paradoxurus hermaphroditus; assembly: GCA_004024585.1. Taxonomy (NCBI): domain Eukaryota; kingdom Metazoa; phylum Chordata; class Mammalia; order Carnivora; family Viverridae; genus Paradoxurus; species Paradoxurus hermaphroditus. Next base: position 61,850 of record PITB01009289.1, on the reverse strand, counting down.
CCCAGCGCTCCCCTCCCACCCCAGCCCCGAGGGTCAGGAAGAGGAGGCCAGGGGTCCTGGGACTGGGGACCGATGGGGAGACAGAGGGTGGGCGGGCCTTCCCTCCGTCACCTGGCCTTCTTCCCACTGCCTTAGCTCCTCTGACACCAGAAGCCCGAGCTGCGGCCCGACCTCTGTGGCGAACGGGCTGCGCGACGGAGCCCAGGCCCGCAATGGAGACCGAGGCCGCGCCGAGGCCCCGTCGCCCTCGCGCCCAAGTGCATGCCCTCCCCTCCCTCACGCCGCCTTCACACTCCCCTGCGGCCTGGGTTCCTGGCTGGTGCAGATTCCCCCCCGGGGTGGGGGTGGGGATGGAGAGGCCGTGGCCCGAGCGTCACCCTGTCCCAAACTCTCCACGCGCCCAGGTCTCAGGCTGGGTCTTGCTCCTCGGCCTCCGGCTTATTGGACCCTTGGAGGGGACGGGGCGCCCCCGGCCCCTCATCTCACCCGTCCGCTCCGCGGTCTGCCCTCCCTTCCCTGGGGACGCGGAGGGGGGACAGGACCCTCCGGCACCCAGGACCTCCACCTAAGCCCGCGCTTCCTGCAGCTCCTGCCGCTGGACGGGGAGTTCGTCCTGGACGCGGGCGCCGGCTTCCGCGCCGCAGACGCAGGCGGGGACCCGGACTGCGGCGCAGGTGAGGGGGCGGGGCGATCCCGGGCGGGGGCGGGGCTTGCCGGGGGCGGGGGCGCCCCTCGCGCGGAGCTCAGGGGCGCGCGCCCTCCCAGGCGCCCCCGCGCTCTTCCTCGACCCCGACCGCTTCTCGTGGCACGACCCGCGCCTGTGGCGCTCCGGGGGCGCGGCGCGCGGCCTCTTCTCCGTGGACGCCGAGCGCGTGCCCTGCCGCCACGACGACGTCGTCTTCCCGCCCGACGCCTCCTTCCGGGTGGGCCTCGGCGCCGGGCCCGCGCGCGTCCGCAGCGTCCGGGCTCTGGGCCAGGTGAGCGGCGCGCGCGGCCGGCCCGGGTCTCCTCTGCGCGCCTCGGGCCCCACGGGAGAGTTCCGAGCACTCAGCCGCTGTCCCTTCCTCGGGCTGGCGCCGCCCACGACCCGGCCACCCGCAGACGTTCACGCGCGACGAGGACCTGGCTGCGTTCCTGGCGTCCCCCGCCGGCCGCCTGCGCTTCCACGGGCCGGGCGCTCTGGGCGTGGGTGCCGAGGCCTGCGCCGACCCGTCGGGCTGCGTCTGCGGCAACGCGGAGGTGAGCGCGGCCGGCGGCGGGGTGGAGCTGGCGCCTGGCCCTCAGTCCCCGCGGCGTGCCCCTCCCCCTCTCCGTGCCGACGGCCGCTTTCCCCCTCCAGGTGCAGCCGTGGATCTGCGCGGCCCTGCTCCAGCCCCTGGGCGGTCGCTGTCCCCCGGCCGCCTGCCGTGACGCCCTCCGGCCCGAGGGGCAGTGCTGCGACCTCTGCGGTGAGCGCCCCCTCCCGGCCCGTGATTGCGGGGACGGCCTAGCTACCCTGGCTCGCCTCCAGCCTCACTTTCCCTGCTGGGCCCGGGCCCGTGGCGCCGACCCTACACTCCTGTCGCAGGAGCCATCGTGTCGCTGACCCACGGCCCCACCTTTGACATTGAGGGGTACCGGACGCGGCTGCTGCGAAGCTTCCTGGTAATGGGACCGCGCTCCGCCCCCCCCCCGTCCCGCCCCTACGGTTCCTGCAGGCCCCGCCCGTCCGCCCAAGACCTCCTCCTTCGCAGGGACCCCCGGGCCACACTTTGCCTCATTGACGCGGGTACTCTCCGCGCACCTGCCCACCACTTGTTTCTGCCGCGGACGCACTCACGGGTCCGAGGGCGAAGTCCCTGGGACAACCCTGTCTCCACCCTCCCCCCACCAGCCCGGGTACCAGGGGCTGCAAGTGGCAGTGTCCAAGGTGCCGCGCCAGCCCGCAGGCGCCGAGGCGGACACGGAGATTCAGGTGGTGCTGGCGGAGACCGGGCCCGACGGGGCGGGCGGCGCGGGGCGGCTGGCATGTGCGCTCCTGGAGGACGTCGCCGAGCACGGTAACCGCGGGTGCCCTCTTCCCGGCCCCTGCCCCGCCCCGGCTGGCGGAGACTGAGCCGGCGCCCTCCGTTGTAGGCGAGGCCCTGGGGGTCCTGTCCGCCGCAGCCCGGGAGTCGGGCGCGCCGGTCGGGGACGGCTCGGCGGCGGGGCTGGAAGGTTCGGGAACGCGCGCGGGGCTGGCAGGAGGCGTGGCGGCGGGGCTGCTCCTGCTGCTGCTAGCGCTGATGGCTGGGGCGCTGCTGCTGCGCCGCGCTCGGAGGTTCAGGTACGCGGGGCTCTGGTCACCGGGGCGGTGGCGGGGCCGCGGGGACCGGGTCTCCGGCCGGGTCCGTGGGGGAAGGAGGCTCAGGTCGCGGAGAGGGACCGTGGGGGGCTTCATGTGCGTCCTTGTTTCCCAGGTGGAGTAGGCGCGACGAGGCGGCCCCAGCGCCCTTCGTGGTGCCCCTGGGCTTCTCCAACCCGGTGTTCGAGGTGGCGGGTTCAGTAGAGCCGGTGAGGGGACAGGTGGGGGGTAGCGGCCTTCCCTGGGGCCGTGCTCGGCGCCAACACACCTTGACTCTGCGCACCCTGCAGCCTTCCGCCCCGCAGGTGGAGAACAGCAGCACCAGCCGCAGCTACTTCGTTAACCCACTTTTTGCTGAGGCGGAAGCCTGAGCGTCCGCCCGACTGGCCAGCCCCTCTTCTGCCCTCTGCCGTCCCATTTCGAGAAACGTACGGGTGTCTGGCGTTACAGGATCTCCGCCCGCCTTTCCACACTCCTTATCCCCAGCCCCTGCAGACCAGGGGTAGAGTGGCTTTGCCCAATAAAGGGGTTTCTTGCACTTGCTATCAGTTGCCTCCTGTGTCCCCACCGCTTTGCCTTTGCTTGAGTGTGGAGAGCCACCCAGTGCCCTCCTCACTGCATTGGCGAGGGGCGGTCCTCCCAGGCTTCCCTTCTGGCTGCTTGCAAAGGGCGCTTCTGGGCACTTTCTATAGCATGGGTCCACAGAGGAGTGCAGTTTGCAGAGTTGCGCCCGGCAGGAGGAGGGGGCTGGAACTCGTTGGATGGGGTGGGTAGAAGCCCACAGGAGTGAGGCACCTGGTGAGGCTGACTGTCCAGTAGGCTGTTGGTCTTGCAAATACAACAGCCAGCCATTTTACCAGAAAAACGGGTTTATTCTGGAATGGCAGAGGCATTGCATTTCGGGGTACGCAGGCTGTGGCTAACCCACGGGCAGGCAGGTCCGGAGACCAAAGGAGAGGAAGGTGATAGAGAAAAGGGTTGGGAGGGGCCGCTCTGAGGGACGGTCCACTGGGGGAAAAGCGGGGATTCGGGCTGGTGGCGCCTTCTCTCCGGCGGGCTGTTACCAGGCCAGGAGGGTTTCCTCCTGCTGCCGGTGTGGTGGGGAGGCTTCTACCGGGAGACACAGGGCAGGGGAGTGCGGTGCCCCACCGGCCACAGGCTGCGCGTGGACCAAGTCGCCTCCACTCAGGCTCACATCCCTCTTTTGATGAAGATCTTTCCTAAAAAGCATCACTGATCAAGAGTTATGAGTGTGTCCTCTGTGTCCCTCCGTGCTGGGGACCTTTCCTGGGTGGTGGGTCCCACATCGGAGGGAAAGCGCATAGCGGCGAGAAACATTTAAGGCCACGTTTGACTAATGAGGAAGGTTTGGAAGAAGGACTCAGGCATTTCCCATCTGGAGTCCGGATCCTGTTGAGGTCATTGGTGTTGGAGGTCATCTCGAAGCAGCCAGCTTCGAGCCAGCATGCTCGAGCTGGCATCACCTAAATGGTTTCTACGCAGGTTTGAGGAGCAACAGGGAAAAGCAATGATTATGCGGGGCTGGTGAGCAACACCTGGCAGGGGCCCTTCCAAGCAGGTCGGAGACACCTTCTGGAGGGGTCTCTTCCAGGAGACAGGATCTCTGGCTGCAGGCTGTGATGTTTGCTGGCCTCATCTCATGGGCGTGCGCTGTGGAGAGATGGTTCCGTTCACGAGCACTGGTTCCCAGTAGAGTTCGGCCTTTACAGTACTGGGGTATCTGCTCTTACCAGCTGTGGATGGGGGCGCAGCAGCCAGGGGCACCCTTGCCCTGTAACCACCCCAGAAGGGGTGGAGCTGCCGATCTAGAAGGACCAACAGCGGTGCTTTCGGCTGGGGTGTTTGAAGGGTCTTCACAAATTTTGCCAGTTGAGCCTTTTTTTTTTTTTTTTTGACTTTTTAAATGTTTGTTTATTTTTGAGAGAGCGGGAGGGGGAGGAGCAGAAAGAGGAAGACAGAGGATCTGAAGTTGGCTCCACATTGACAGAGAGTCCGATGTGGGGCTCGAATTCATGAATGGGGAGATCCTGACCTGAGCCGAAGTCAGATGCTTAACTGACTGAGCCGCCCCGGGCGTCCCTGCCAGATGAGTCCTGATCATGCCGTGTGTTTTGCCAGCCCCTGAGGGCCAGGGGTGGTAGGCACAGACCTGCTCAGTCACCTGAACCGTGAAGTGGGTTCTCCAGTGACTGAAGTTCCGGGTTTCCCCAGGTGGGGATGAAATTTCCTCTTAGGACTTTTGCTATTACCCGTCTACAAGGGAAAGCCTCAGCCCAGTGAGAAAATACACAACCCACGACTAAAACATATTTCTATCCCTGAGCTGGGGGGAGCTGATTAAAGCCCACTTGCCCAGCCCCAAACGGTCCATTGGGCAATTAAAATGCCCAAGGGCGTTGTGGACACGACTCCCAGGGCTGTGTTTGGGGCGGGTGGGAGGAGCCGCGTTCTGTGGCCTTGTTGATATCCTCCTGTTGGCATTAGTGCATAAAGCCTGTCATTTTATCAGCAAACCAGTGACTGCACGCACAGCAGTCAGGAACGGGAGCTTGAGAGTCTCTGGCAGGACTGGATTGGCATTTGATCCCAACCGGAGTTCTCTCTCTTATGGAACCAACACACTTCCAATACTGTTTTCCCCTCTCTGGGGCCGACTGGCGGGCACGTCCTGTTGATTTTTCTAGGTGGTCCTTTGGAAGAACATCCTTCTGGACCACGGCAGAGGTTTGGTTATTGGTTTCTTTGAGAGCAGTGTCCTTGGTGGAAATAGCCATGAGGCGGTTCCCTTTGCCTCTAAAGAGTCCAGTCTGAAATGCCCGAGACCTTCACCGTAGAGCTGCTGGCGAGAGCGAGGCGTCTGATACAGCCGGGACGTTAGAGCCCTTTTTCAATTTTATTCCCGTTCGAGGTGAGGACGCCTTCCTGAACATCCCAAAGTCCTGGCTCCCTGTGCCGACGGCTGGTGCAGATGCTTGTGGTTTGGCCCTCGGCTGAGGTACAAGCCTGAGCAAGAGCGTCTAACTCAGCCTGTTGGGCTGAAGTAATCCGTGAAACGGTGACTACAGGAAGTCTAGTTACCATCTGTCACCATCCAGAGTTGTTACAGTGCTGGTGACTGCATTCCTCATGCTGCTGTCACAGCCCCTGCCTTTATACCTGGAAGGCTGCACGTCCTAACCCCCTTCACCTACTTCATCCAGCCCCCACCCCCTCCCTCTGGCAATCACCGGCTGTAAATTAGTGCTGCCAGAAACCCAGGGCAGCAAATGTCTGTTCAAATGGCTGTTTCCATTTTCTTCGGATAAATACCTGGAAGGGGAACTGCTGGATCATATTGTGGTCGTGTCTTTAATTGAGGAACCTTCATACGGTCCTCCAGAGCGGCTGCACCAGTTTGCGTTCCCACCGACAGTGCCAGAGGGTCCCTTTTTCTGCGTCCTCGCCAACAGCTGTTGTTTCCTATGTTGTTGATTTTAAAAGCCATTCTGACAGGTGCGAGATGATACCTCATTGTGGTTTGGATTTCTCTGGTAGATGGTGGCGGTGAGCTGCTTTTCATGGGTCTGTTGGCCATCTGTATGTCTTCTTGGAAAACTGCCCATTCAGGTTTTCTGCTCATTTAAAAAAACTGAACTGGTTTTTTTGATACTGAGTTTTATGAATTAAAAAAAATTTTTTTTAATGTTCATTTACTTTTGAAAGAGAGAGAGAGCGTGAGTGGGGGGTGGGGGACAAAGAGAGAAGACCCAGAATCCAAAGCAGGTTCCAGACTCTGAGCTGTCAGCACAGAACCTGAGAACCTGACTTGAGGCTCAAACCCATGAACCAAGAGATCATGACCTGAACTGAAGTCGGATGCTTAGAGCCACCCAGGCGCCCCCATGAATTCTTTATATATTTTGTATGTTAACCCCTTATCAGGTACAGTATTTGCAAATAGCGTCTTTCATTCTGTATGTCGCTTTTTTGTTTTGTTGATGGTTTACTTCACTGTGCAAACGCTTTTTAGTTTGATGTAGTTCCACTTGATTATTTTTGCTTTTGTTGTCCTTGCCTGAGGAGACAGACCCCCAAAAATATCGTCCAGACTAATATCAAATAGCTTGCTGCCTGTTTTCTTCTAGGATTTTTATGGTTTCAGATGTTATATTTAGGTATTTAATCCATTTACAGTTTATTTCTGTGCGTGGCGTAAGAACGTGGTCCAGTTTCATTCGTTTGCATGTAGCCGTCCAGTTTTCCCAGCACCGTTTCTTGAAGAGACCGTCTTTTCTCCACCGGATGCTCCCGCCTTCTTGGTCCTAGATAGCTGACCGTTTAAGTGTGGGTTCGTCTCTGGGCTCTGTGTTCTGTTCCATTGATTTGTGTGTGTTTTTGTGCAAGACCATACAGTACTGATCGACACACCTTTGCAGTATACTTGGAAATCGGGGAGCAAGATTCGAGTTTTGTTCTTTTTCAAGATTTCTTTGGCTATTCATGATCTTTTGTGGTTCTCTATAAATATAGGATTATTCTAATTCCGTGACAAATGCCATTAGCATCTGGACAGGGATTCCATTGAATCTGTAGGTCACTTTGGATGGTATGGCTATTTTAATATTAATTTTTCCAATCCACAAGCATAGTTTATTTTTCCATTTTTTTGTGTCCTCTTCAATATATTTCATTAATGTCTTGTGATTTTCAGAGTACAGTTCTTTCATGTCCTTGTTAAATTTATTTTTAAGTACTATTTTATTCTTTTTGATGAAGTTGTGAGATTATTTTTTCTTTATAAATTTATTTTTTAAATAAATTTTTTGATTTTTATTTTTGAGAGAGAGAGAATGAGTGGAGGAGGGGCAGAGAGAAGGAGACACAGAATCCAAAGCAGGCTCCAGGCTCTGAGCTGTCAACACAGAGCCTGACGTGGGGCTGAAATTCATGAACCATGAGATCATGACCTGAGCCAAAGTCAGATGCTCAACCGACTGAGCCACCTAGGTGCCCCCAATTTTTAAATATTTAATTGAAGTATAGCTGATATAGAATATTATGTTAGTTTCAGTTATGTAACATAGGGACTTAACACTTACAAGATGCTCACCATGATAAGTGCAGCTACCATCCGTCACCATACAGATGTATTGCAATATTATTGACTATATTCCTTGTGCTGTCTGTTCTTTTCATCCCTGTGAAAATTATTCCAATTATTTTACAATTGGAAGTGTTTTTAAGAGGTTTTTTTTAAGTAGTCTCTACATTCAACATCGGGGCTTGAACTCACAACCCCGAGATCAAGAGTGTCGAACTCTACCAGCTGAGCCAGCCAGGTGCCCCTGTAATTGGAAGCTGTGCCTTCAGTCCCCTTCACCAATTTCATCCATCCCTCTTCCCTCCTTCCCTCTGGCAAGCCACCAGTTTGTTCTTTGTATCTAAGATTCTTTCTGTTTGTTCATTCGTTTTGACTTTTACATTCTAGATACAAGTAAAATCATATGGTATTTATCTTTCTCTGACTTATCTCTTATACTTTATACCATCTAGTTCCATCCATGTTGTCGCAAATGGCAAGACTTCATTCTTTTTATGGTTGAGTAATATTCCATTGTTTACACGTACCAGATCTTCTTTATCCAGTCATCTATTTAATTTTTTTTAATGTTTATATTTGAGAGAGAGTGTGCACAAGTTGGGGAGGGGCAGAGAGAGAGGGAGACACAGAATCTGAAGCAGGCTCCGGGCTCCGAGCTGTCAGCACAGAGCCCAGCGTGGGGCTTGAACTCACAAACCATGAGATCATGACCTGAGCCAAAGTCAGACGCTTAGCCCACTGAGCCACCCAGGCGCCCCTCCATTCATCTATTGACGGACACTTGGGCTGCCTCGACGTCTTGGCTGTTGTAAATAATGCTGCAGAAACCATAGAGGAGCATAGTTCTTTTCAAATTAATGTTTTCATTTCCTTTGAGTAAGTACCCAGAAATGGAATTAGTAGATTATATGTATTTCTGTGTTTAACTTTTTAGAAGAGCCCGCATTCTGTATTCCGTAGCGGCTGCACCAAGTTACATTCCCACCAGTGGTGCGTGAAGGTTTTCTTTTTCACGTCCTTGCCAACACTCGTTTTTTCTCGTCATTTTCGTGCTAGCCGTCCTTGCGGGTGCGAAGTGGCCGTCCCGCTGCAGTTTGGGATTGACACTTCCCTAGTGGTCCGTGGTGCCGGGATCTCTCCGTGTGTCTGTTGGCCATCTGTATGTCTTCTTGGAAAAATGTTTAGGTCCTCTGCCCATTTTTTTAATGGGATTGTGTGTGTGCGTACATGCATGTGCATACATGTGTGCGTACATGTACATGCATATGTGCACTGAGTTGTAGGAGTTCTTGATGTATTTTGGATGTTAATCCCTTATCAGATCTCTTACTTGCAAATAGTTTCTCCCGATCAGTAGTTGCCTTTTCATTTTGTTGATGGTTTGCTTTGCTGTGCAAAATCTTTTTAGTTTGATGTAGTCCCAGTTGTTTATTTTTGCTCTTGTCTCTTGCGTAGGGGGAGATAGCCAGAAAAATATTGCTGAGGCTGATGTCCAAGAGTTTACTGCCTATATTTCCTTTTAGGATTTCTGTGGCTTTAGGTCTCACATTTAGGTCTCTCATCCATTTTGAAGCTATTCTTGTGTGTGGCCTGAGACAGTGGTCTAGTTTCCTTTGTATGTAGCTGTCCACTTTTCTCAGCACCGTTTCGAGACCATCTTTTTCCCATTTTATATTCCTGCCTCTTTTAGGTGCATGGACCTATTTCTGGTTTTATCGTTCTGTTCCTTTGATCTATGTATCTGGGTTGTTTTTTTTTGCAAATACCCACACTGTTTTGATTACTACAGTTTTGTAGTATAGTTTGAAATCTAGAATTGTGATACTCCCAGCTTGGTTATTCTTCTTCAAGATTGCTTTGGCTATTTGGGGTCTTGTGGTTCCATTCAAATTTTAGGATTATTTGTTCTACTTTTGATAGGGATTTCACGATTTTGTAGATAGCTTTGGGTAGTATGGACATTTCATCAATATTAATTTTTCAGTCCATGCACATGATACAGCTTTCCATTTACTTGTGTTGTCTTCAGCTTATCTTAGCAACATCTTATTGTTTTCAGAGTACAGTTAATTCATTTCTTTAGTTAAATATATTCCTGGGTATTTTATTCTTCTCATCAGTTGTAAATGAGATTGTTTTCTTAATTTCTCTTTCTGCTAGTTTGTTATTAGTGTTTAAAAACACAACAGGTGCCTGGGTGGCTCCGTTTAAGCATCTGACTCTGGATTTTGGCTCAAGTCATGATCTCATGGTTTGTGAGTTCAAACCCCGTCCTGGGCTCTGTGCTGGCAGTGCAGAGCCCGCTTGGGATTCTCTCTCTTCTCTCTCCCTCTCTCTCCCTCAAAATAAATAAAAATGTTTAAAAAAACACAAGAGATTTTTAATATTAATTTTGTATTCTGGAACTTTATTAGAACTCATTTATTCTAATAATTTTTTAATTGAATCTTTACAGTTTTCTGTGTATATTATATATCATTTGAAAACAGTGATACTTTCAATTCTTTTTTTTTTTTTTTAATCATTTTGGATACCTTTTATTTTCTTTCCTTGTTTGATTCCTGTGGCCAGGAACTCCAGTACCATGTTGAATAAAAGTGGTGAGTTCATATCATTGACTTGTTCCTGATCTTAAAGGAAAAACTTGGAGCTTTTCACCGGTGAATTTTATGTTAGCTGTGGGTTTTCATGTAAGGCCTTTATTATGTTAAAGTATGTTCCCTCTATACCTATTTTGTTGAGAGTTTTTCATCTATCATGAATAGATGTTGATTTTTGTCAAAAATGCCTTTTCTGCTTCTATTGAGATGATCGTATGACTTTTACCCTTAATTTTGTTAATGCGGTGTATCCCGTTGATTGCAGATTTTGAATTATCTTTTATCTCTGGAATAAATCCTACTTGATTGTGGTGAATGATCCTTTTAATGTATTGAATTCAGTCTGCTAATATTTTGTCAAGGAGTTTTGTATCTATGTTCATCAGAGTTACTGGCCTTTAATTTTCTGTCTTTCTTTCTTCTTTTTTTCTTTTTTCTTTTCTTTCTTTTCTCTCTTTCTTTTCTTCCTTCCCCTTCTTTCTTCCCTTTCCTTCTTTCCTTTCTTCCTTCCATCCATCCTTCCTTCCTTCCTTCCTTTTTTTATACTATCTTTGCCTGATTTTGGTATCTGGGCAATGCTGGCCTCATAGAAAGAATTTGGAAGCATTCCTTCCTCCTTTATTTTTTGGAACAGTTTGAGATGAATAGGTATTAACTTTACATGTTTGGCGGAATTCATCTGTGAATCCATCTGGTCCAGGACTTTTTTTGGGGGGGAGGTGTTTAAAAATCATTATTATTATGAATTCGGTCTGTTCAGATTTTCTCTTTCTTCCTGATTCAATCTTGGAAGATTGTGTTTCTAGGAATTTATCTATTTCTTCTAGGGTGTTAAGTTTGTTGGTGTATAATTTTTCTTTTTTTAAATATTATTTATTTATTTTTAATTTACATCCAAGTTCGTTAGCATATAGTGCAACAACAATTTCATGAGTAGATTCCCGTGATTCATCCCCCACATACGACACCCAGTGCTCCTCCCAGGTGTCCTCCTCAGTGCCCCTTGCCCATTTAGCCCCTCCCCCCCATGACCCCACCAGCAACCCTCAGTTTGTTTTCTGTATTTAAGAGTCTGTTATGTTTTGTCCCCCTCCTTGTTTTTATGTTTTTACTTCCCTTCCCTTATGTTCATCTGTTTTGTATCTTAAGTACCACATATGAGTGAAGTCATATGTATTTGTCTTTCTCTAATTTCGCTTAGATAATACCCTCTAGTTCCATTCATGTAGTTGCAAATGGCAAGGTTTCATTTTTTTTTTATTGCCAAGAAATACTTCATTGTGTGTGTATATATAGATATATTTACACCACATCTTCTTTATCCATCATTCGGGCTCTTTCTATACTTTGGCTATTGTTGATAGCGCTGCTATAAACATTGGGGTGCATGTGCCCCTTCGAAACAGCACACCTGTATCACTTGGATAAGTACCTAGTAGTGCAATTGCTGGGTCATAGGGTAGTTCTATTTTTAATATTTTGAGGAACCTCCACACTGTTTGCAGAGTGGCTGCGTCAGTTTGCGTTCCCACCCGCAGCAGTGCAAAAGAGATCCTCTTTCTCTGCATCCTCGCCAACATCTGTTGTTGCCTGGGTTGTTACTTTAGCCATTCTGACTGGTGTGAGGTGGTATCTCCTTGTGGTTTTGATTTGTATTTCCCTGATGATGAGTGACATTAAGCATTTTTTCATGTGTCTGTTAGCCATCTGGATGTCTTCTCTGGAAAAGTGTCTATTCATTTCTTTTGCCAGTTCGTTACTGGATTATTTTTTTGGGTGTTGAGTTTGATAAGTTCTTTAGAGATTTTGCGTTTAACCCTTTATCTGATATGTCCTTTGCAAATATCTTCTCCCATTCCTTTGGTTGCCTTTTAGTTTTGCTGATTGTTTTCTTTGCTGCGCAGAAGCTTTTTGTCTTGATGAGGTCCCAGTAGTTCATTTTTGCTTTTGTTTCCCTTGCCTCCAGAGACGTGTTGAGTAAGAAGTCGCTGCGGCCAAGGTCAAAAAAGTTTTTGCCTGCTTTCTCCTCTGGGATTTTGATGGCTTCCTGTCTTACGTTTAGGTCTTTGATCCAGTTTGAGTTTAGTTTTGTGTATGGTGTAAGAAAGTGGTCCCGGTTCATTTTTCTGCGTGTTGTCGTTCAGTTCTCCCAGCACCATTTGTTGAAGAGACTGTCTTTGTTCCATTGGATGTTCTTTCCTGCTTTGTCAAAGATGAGTCGGCCATACATTTGTGGGTCCATTTCTGGGTTCTCTGTTCTGTTCCATTGATCTCAGTGTCTGTGTTTGTGCCAGTACCCTACTGTCTTGATGATTACAGCTTTGTAATATGTCTTAAAGTCCACAATTGTGATGCCTCCAGGTTTGGTTTTCTTTTTCAGGATTGCTTTGGCTATTCGGGGTCTTTTCTGGTTCCATGCAAATTTAGGATTGTTTGCTCTAGCTCTGTGAAGAATGCTGGTGTTATTTTGATAGGGACTGCACTGAATATGTAGATTTCTTTGGGTAGTATCGACATTTTAACAATATTTTTTCAATCCATGAGCATGGAATATTTTTGCATTTTTTTTGTGTGTGTCTTCAGTTTCTTTCTAAGCTTCCTATAGTTTTCAGTGTATAGATTTTTCACCTCTTTGGTTAGGTTTATTCCTAGGTATTTTATGGTTTTTGGCGCAGTTGTAAATGGGATCGATTCCTTGATTTCTCTTTCTGTTGCTCCATTATTGGTGGATAGAGATGCAGCCGATTTCTGTGCGTTGATTTTACATTCTACAACTTTGCCGAATTCATGGATCAGTTCTAGCAGTTTTTTGGTGGAATCTTTTGGGTTTTCCACATAGAGGATCATATTGTCTGTGAAGAGTGAAAGTTTGACCTCCTCTTGGCTAATTTGGATACCTTTTATTTCTTTGTGTTGTCTGATTGCCGAGGCTAGGACTTCCAATACTATGTTGAATAGCAGTGGCAAGAGTGGACATCCCTGTCTTGTTCCTGACCTTAGGGGGAAAGCTATATCAGTTTTTCCCCATTGAGGATGATACTAGCATTGGGTCTTTCATATATGGCTTTTATGATCTTGAGGTGTGATCCTTTTATCCTTACTTTCTTGAGGTTTGTTATCAAGAAAGGATGCTGTATTTTGTCAAATGCTTTCTCTGCATCTTTCGGAAGGATCATGTGGTTCTTGTCCTTTCTTTTACTGATGTGATGTATCACATGCATTGTTTTGTGGATATTGAAGCAGCCCTGCATCCCAGGTATAAATCCCACTTGGCTATGTAAATAATTCTTTTAATGTATTGTTGGATTCGGTTGGCTAGTATCTTGTTGAGGATTTTTGCATCCATGTTCATCCCGGAAATTTGTCTGTAGTTCTCCTTTTTAGTTGGGGTCTTTGTCTGGTTTTGGAATCAAGGTAATGCTGATTTCATAGAATGAGTTTGGAAGTTTTCCTTCCATTTCTATTTTTTGGAACAGCTTCAAAAGAATAGGTGTTAACTTTTCTTTAAATGTTTGGTAGAATTCCCCTGGAAAGCTGTCCAGCCCTGGACTCTTGTTTTTCGGGAGATTTTTGATTACTAATTCAATTTTTTTTACTGGTTATGGGTCTGTTCAAATTTTCTAGTTCTTCCTGTTCCAGTTTTGGTAGTTTATATGTTTCTAGGAATTTGTCCATTTTTTCCAGATTGCCCAATTTATTAGCATATAATTGCTCATAATATTCTCTTGTTATTGTTTGTATTTCTGTAGCATTGATTGTAGCATTGATTGTGATCTCTCTTCTTTCATTCTTTTTTTTTAAAATATTTTAAAATGTTTATTTATTTTTGAGACAGAGAGAGATAGAGCATGAGTCGGGGTGGGGCAAAGAGAGAGGGAAACACAGAATCCGAAGCAGGCTCCAGGCTCTGAGCTGTCAGCCCAGAGCCTGACGCGGGGCTCGAACTCACAGACCGCGAGATCATGACCTGAGCTGAAGTCAGATGCTCAACCGACTGAGCCACCCAGGCGCCCCTCTTCTTTCATTCTTGATTTTATTTATTTGGGTCCTTTTCTTTTTCTTTTTGACCAAACTGGCTAGGGGTTTATCTATTCTGTTAATTCTTTCAAAGAACCAGTTTCTGGTTTCATCGATCTGTTCTACTGTTTTTGTTTTGTTTTGGTTTTTGTTTGTGTTTTGTTTCTGTGTTTTTGTTTTTTGCTTTCAGTAGCATTGATTTCTGCTCTAATCTTTATTATTTCCCATTTTCTGCTGTTTTTGAGTTTTATTTGCTGTTCTTTTCCAGCTCTTTAAGGTGTAAGTTTAGGTTGTGTATCTGAGACCTTTCTTCCTTCTTTAGGAAGGCCTGAATTGCTATATACTTCCCTCATATGACCGCCTTTGCTGCATCCCAGAGGTTTGGGGCTGGGGTGTTATTTTCATTGGCTTTCATGTACTTTTTAATTTCCTCTTTAACTTCTTGTTTAGCCCATTCACTCTTTAGTAGGATGTTATTTAGCCTCCAAGTATTTGTTGTCTTTCCAAATTTTTTCTTGTTTTTGAGTTCGAGTTTCATAGCGCTGCGGTCTGAAAATATGCACGGTATGATCCTGGTCTTTTTGTACTTCTTGAGGGCTGACTTGTGTCCAAGTATGTGACCTATTATGGAGAATATTCCATGTGCACTCAAGAAGAATGTGTATTTTGCTGCTTTAGGATGAAATGTTCTGACTATATCTGTTAAGTCCATCTGGTCCAGTGTGTCAGTCAAAGCCATTTTTTCCCTGTTGCTTTTCTGCTTAGATGATCTGTCCATTGCCGTAAGTGGGGTGTTGAAGTCCCCTACTATTATGGTATTATTATCAATGAGTTTCTGTATGTTTGTGGTTAATTGATTTATATGTTTAGGTGCTTTCATGTTTGGAGCATAAATGTTTACAATTGTTAGATCTTCTTGGTGGATAGATCCTTAATTATGGTATAATGCCTTTCTTCATCTCTTGTTACAGTCTTTATTTTAAAATCTAAATTGTATGATATAAGTATGGCTACTCCAGCTTTCTTTTGGCAACCATTAGTGTGATAGATGGTTCTCCATCCCCTTACTTTCAGTCTGAAGGTGTCTTTAGGTCTAAAATGGGTCTCTTGTAAACAGCATATCAATGGATCTTATTTTCTTATCCATTCTGTTACTCTATGTCTTTTGGTTGGAGCGTTTAGTCCATTCACATTTAGAGTGAGTACTGAAAGCTATGAATTTATTACGTTGCCTGTAGAGCTGGAGTTTCTGGTGGTGTTCCTTGTCCTTTCTAGTCTTTGTTGCTTCTGGTCTTTGTTTTCTTTCATCTTTTCTCCCCTTATAGAGTCCCCTGTAAAATTTCTTGCAGGGCTGGTTTAGTGGTCATGAACTCCTTTAGTTTTTGTTTGTCTGGGAAACTTTTTCTCTCCCCTTCTATTTTGAATGACAGCCTTGCTGCATAAAGAATTCTTGGCTGCATATTTTTCCATTCAGCACATTGAATATATCCTGCCACTCCTTTTGGTGTGCCAAGTTTCTGTGGACAGGTCTGCTGTGAACCTGATCCTTGTAGGTTAAGGACTTTTTCTCCTTGCTGCTTTCATGATTCTTTCTTTGTTGTGTATTTTGTGAATTTGACTATTGATGGTCGGTTTTTGTTGAATCTAATGGGAGTTCTCTGTGCTTCCTGGATTTTGATGTCTGTGTCTTTGCCCAGGTTAGGAAAGTTTTCTGCTATGATTTGCTCACATAAACCTTCTGTCCCTTTCTCTCTCCCTTTATCTTCTGGGACCCCTATGATTTGGATGTTATTCCTTTTTAATGAGTCATTGAGTTATCTTATATCGTGCTCTTTTGCCTTAGTTTCCCTCTTTTTCTCTGCTTCATTATTCTCCATAAGTTTGTCCTCTATATTGCTGATTCACTGGCTCTGCTTCATCCATCCTTGCCGCCGTGGCATTCATTCAAGATTGCATCTCAGTTTTAGCATTTTTAATTTTGTCCTGACTAGATTTTACTTCTTTTATCTTTGCAGAAAGGGATTTATGCTTTTTTCAACCCCAGCTTCTTCTTATCGTGATTCTAAATTCTGGTTCAGACATCTTGTATCTGTGTTAAATTCCTGGCTGTGACTTCTTCCTGTTCTTTCTTTTGGGGTGAATTCCTTCATTTCATCATTTTGGAGGAAGAAAAAGAAGAAAATAAAAAATAAATAAAAATTAAAAAATAAAAAACAACACAAAAAATGAAATAAAAGATGCTAGATCCTATGTATGTTTTGATTTGGTCGTTGAAAGAAGATTAATAGAGAAAAAAAGAGAAAGAAAAAAGAAAAAAAGAGAAAGGTTTGAAAATTTAAAGAAGGAATACAATAGAATAAATGAAATAATAGAAGTAAAATAGAATTTTAGAAAATCTCCAAAAAGTAAAAACATATAGTAGAAAAACCTTAAAGAAAAATCTTTTTCATAGAAATGGAAAAATTTTTTTTCTCCACTTCTGTTCAAGAATAAGGAAAGAAAATTGAATAGATGGACCAGCAAACAGAGTGAAATATAACTGAAATTACATCCAGTTTCCTCTAGAAGTCAAACTATGAAGTTCGTAAACTAAGCAGGCAGGAGACTTATGGTCGTACTCTAGAGTGAGGTGAGCAGGGCTTGGTGTAATGGCTCTGTTCTCCACTAAAGGGCGCTGCTTAATTTACTGGGGTGGATCCTTGTGGTATATGTACCCGTGTATGCGCATGCGTGGGCGGGGTGAAAATGGCATCACCCAGCTACCCAGTCTCTAGCATCAGAACTCTGTGCTGTTCCCGATGTGCAATCAAATACCCCTCCTTTGTCTCCAGCTTCTGTCCACTCCCCTGCTTCTATATTGCCTGCAGCCAAGCTGTCAGCTTGCCTGGTGGCATCTCACTCCTGAATTTTATCTCAGATGTGGCTGTGTTTCCAAACCCCTCACCTCTGAGGGACCCTGGCTTTGACCCACTCAGACCCTCTGAGGGGTGGGGGCTTGCCAAGCAATGGCTGGGTACTGGCTTGTCCCCGGGAACGTTTGCAGGACCGCGCCGCTGCAGAGGCCTGGAGACTGCGGCCAGGTGCCAGCCTGCCCCAGAAAAAGTTCGCGTGATCATGTAGCCGCAGCGGTTCAGGGATTATAGTAAATCACGACACATAGCTGGTACTGGCACTAACGTCCTTGTTCCGGCACCAGCAAATGTGGCCATTCTCAGGATCCACTGGGACCTTTGCCTGCGGAGAGGCCGCACAGCCTCTACCAAATGTCCTCCCAGCAGGGACACCGCCTCTCCCCGTGTGGCCCAAGTACCCCGAGGACCTCACTCTCTGCTCCTGGGGACTCGCCCTTCCCGCCAGAGTTCCACCAGTAATGGAGCTATGGAGTTCCAGACTCTGTGCTCCCCCTGTTGATAGAGTCTTAATGGAATTTAAACCCTCTCCTTTCTCCCTTCTCCCTTCTCCCTTCTCCCTTTCTTGTTAAGTCCCTTATGGGTGTTTCCACTTTCTCTTTCCAGCTGCTTTTGGCCGGTGGGGGGGGGGTGGGGGGCGGGCGGTGCTTTTCCTATATTCCTCCCCCACCCGTCTCCATCCTCTCTCTCCATAAGCAAAAACAGCTCCTTACCCTTGGCGGCTTCTCTCTCCCCCAGTTCACCTCTCTGTGCCACATACCTGCCGAGTTCTGTGGTCCCAGCTGTGCAGATTGTTGTGTTAATCCTTAGATGAGTTTTCTAGGCGTGTGAGATGGTTTGGTGTTAATCTGGCTGCATTTCAGGGATCAGAGAGGCAAGAAAACTTCACCTTGGCTCCTCCTCTGTTGGTGTGTAATCTTTCGCAGTGGTCTTGTGTAATCTTTATAGTTCTGTGGTGTTCAGTGTAATTTCTCTTTCATTTCCAGCTTTATTTGAGTTCTTTCTTTTTTTCTTAATGAGTCATGCTAATGGCTCATCACTGTTGTTTATTTTTTCAAAGAAGCAGCACTTAAGTTTCATTAATCTCTAATATTTAAGTCTCTCTTTCATTTATTTCTGCTCTGATGTTTATTATTTCCCTCCTTCTACTAACTATGGGCTTAGTTTATTTTTCTTTTTCTAGTTCCTTTAAGTGTAAGGTTATATTGTTTGAGAATTTTATTTCTTAAGGTAGGCCTGCACTGCTACGAACTTCCCTCTTAGAACTGCTTTTGCTGTGCCCCACAGATTTAGGAGCATTGCGTTTTTTTCTTTTTTTTTTTCTTTTTTTGAGAGGGAGAGAGAATGAGTGAGAGAGGGGCAGAGAGAGAGGGAGAGAGAGAATCTCAAGAGATTCCATGCCCAGCATGGAGCCTGACATGGGGCTCAATCCATGACCATGAGATCATGACCTGAGCCAAAATCAAGAGTTGGACACTTAACTGGCCGAGCCACCCAGGCGCCCCTGAAGCACTGTGTTTTCATTTTCATTGGTCTTCAAGGCATTTTTAAATTTCCTCTTTGATTTCATCAACCAATTGGTTGTCCAGTGGCACATTGTTCAAACTCTACATATTTGTAAGTTTTCCAGTTTTCTTGTAACTGATTTCCAGTTTCATACTATTGTGGTTAGAAAAGATGCTTGATAAGATTTCAGTCTTCTTAAATTTATTGAGACTTTTTTGTGATCTCTCATGTGGTCTGTCCTGGAGGATGCTCCGTGTACGCTTGAGAAGATGTGTTTCTGCTGTTTCTGGATAGTATGTTCTGTATATATCGTTAACGCCACCTGGTCTAATGTGCGGCTGAAAGTCAATGTCTCCTTATTGATTTTTCTGTCTGGATGAGCTCTCCATTGACCTAAGTGAGGTGTTAAAGTACGCTATTATATTGCTGTCAATTTCAACCTTTGTGTGTGTCAATATTTACTTCATGTATTTGGTGCCTCTTTGTTGGGTGCATAAATATTTATAAGTGTTCTATGTTCTCGTTGAATCCATCCGTGTATCATTGTGTAATGCCTTTCTTCGACTTTTGTTCCAGTCTTTGTTTTCTAGTCTGTTTTGTCTGATGGGAGTATTGTTACCCCAGCTGTTTTTTGTTTTCATTTGAATGCAGTGTTTTATTCTAGCCCATCCCTTTCAGTCTTTGTGTGTCTTTAGATCTGAAGTGAGTCTCTCAAGGTAGCAAATGGTTGGGTTTTGTTTGTTTTTAATCCTTTCAGCCATTCTGTGTCTTCTGATTGGAGCATTTAGTCCATTGACATATAAAGTAATTATTGACATGTATGTACTTATTGCCATTTTGTTAATTGTTTCCTGGTTGTTTTTGTGGTTCTCTGTTCTTTTCTCGCTGTCTCTCTGTGATTTGAGAACTTTTTTTAGTGTTATGTTTAGATTTGTTTCTCTTTATTTTTGTGTGTATCTGTTGTAGTTTTTGGGTTTGTGCTCACCTGAGATTCATATCTAACAACCTGTGTATAGAGCATCCTGTTTCCACGTGATGGTTGTTTAGGTTCGAATGCATTTCTCACAGCACTACATTCTACCTCCGCCACCGACGTTTTATGTTTTTGACATCCTGTTTTACATCTTTTTATTTAGCGTATACCTCAACTAACTGTTGCAGGTTTAGTTGATTTTACTACTTATGTATTTAAACTCTCATAAGTAGTTTTTTTTTTTAAGTTTTATTTAAGTAATCTCTACAACTAATGCAGGGCTCAAACTCATAATCCTGAGATTGAGAGTTGTGTACTCTACCAACTGTGCCAGCCAGGCGCCCCTGAAGTCCTTTAGTTTTGGCTTGTCTGGGAAACTATGTCTCCTTCAATCTTGAAAGCTAACTTTGCCAGCTGGAGTATCTTCGGTTGTGTTTTTTCCTTTCAGCACTTTGAATATATCATGCCGCTGACTCTGGCTGGTAGAGTTTTTGCTGAAAAATTAGCTGATCGCCTTTAAGAGAGTTTCCTCATATGTAACTAATTGCTTTTCTTTTGCTGCTTAGTATTCTCTCTGTGTCTTTAATTTATGATCTTTCAACTATAATGTGTCTTGGTGTGGATCTCTGTGGGTTCATCTTGTTTGGGGCTGTCTGTGCACCCTGGATCTGGGTGTCCGTTTCCTTCTTCAGGTTAAGGAAGTTTTTAACTATTATTTGTTGAAAGAAGTTTTCTGCCCTTTTCCCTCTCCTTCTGGGACCCCTGTAACGCGAACGTTAGTACACTTGATGTTCTCCCAGAGGTTCCTTTCGCTCTTCTCATTTCTTTTCATTATTTCTTCTTTTCGTTCTCCATTTTGGGTGATTTCTGCCCCCGTCTTCCTGATCTCCGATTCATTCCTCCGTAACCTCGAATCTGTTGCTTATTCCCTCTAGTGTATTTTCCATTTGTTTTCGTACTCTTCAGTTCTGATTGGTACTTACTTACATCTTTATGACCCTTACTTTGGACTCTGTCAGGCTGATGCTTATCTCAGTTTCACGTAGTTCTTTTTCTCAGGTTTTGTCTTGTTATTTTGTTTGGAACCTACTCCTCTGTTCATATTGCCCGACTCTGTGTTTGCTTCTGTGGATTAGGTAGTGCAGTTACTTTTCCTGCTGTTCAAGGAGTGGCTTATGCAGGAAACAGCCTTGTGGGGCCGAGAAGCGTAGCCCCCTACCCCTGGCCACCAGAGCCAAGCGCGCCAGGGTGTCCCTAGTGTGGGCTGCACGTACCCTTCTGTTGCAGTAGGGCCGAGACGGCTGTGGGGTGCCGGCAGGCACGCCTAACACCTTACCTGGCTGGCCCTGAGGCCCTGCCGTGGCTGGTGCGGCGCGCTCACGGGCCGGATTCACACCCCGTTGGCTGACGCCCCGGCGAAGCGCAGGCTCGTGCGGGGCTCTTGGGTGTGCACCCGTGGTCAGCAGTCTAGAGGGCGGATTTCAAGATGGTACTTGCCAGCACTGGGGTCTGGACAGAATGAGCTAGAAAAATTGGCTGCACCGGCCTCTCAGTCCCTGGGGAGAGGCCTAGCGGTCTCCCTGCCCTCTGGCAGGAAGTGCGTCCCCACCTATGGCTATGCATGTTTTGATACGGTGTTTTTGCCCTGGTTTCTGGGCCAACTGACAATTGAGTCTGTGCATTAACCCTTCAAGAGTGGGTTTTCCTTTTCCTATAGTTCTCTAGTTTTGCTGGACATACTCCCTGTTGCTCTTCGAAGCCAAGTGTTTTGGGGGCTCGTCTCCTGTGCAGAGTCTGAGGGCTGGGGTGCCTGGCGTGGCGCTCTGACCTCTCGATCCTCAGGGAAACCTCCGTGCCTGTGAGGTCCTGCCCACCGCGGAGTGCCGCACCTGCCGTGGGGCTTCCTTGGTGAGACGGCGTCTCCGCCTCTTCTGCCTGTCTCTGTGCTGCCCCTCGCTGTGGAGGCCCTGGTCACCCAGCTTCTAGGTCCCCATCACTGGGAACCCTTCTGAATGGAGCTGTAGATTGTCCTGTCCACGGGACGAGGGGAGTCAGGAAGGAACTGTGCTGCTGTCTTGAGTCAGTAGTTTTGGTTTTCACCCTTGAAGTGGGACCGTCAGTGACCGTGTTTCCTGTGCATCATCACAGAGTCTGAAGATGGTCCGTCGGCAGAGTGGCGGTTGCTGTCTGTGAGGGAGGGAGGGAGGCGGCGGGGAGGAGCTCTGGGAGGAGGAGTTAGGAAGAGGATTTCATAGGAGGGAGGCGGCTGGCCGGAGGGTGCTGGGTGTTCGGGGGTCTCCGCTGCGCGGGACACGGCAATGGTGACGGGGGCCCCAGGACTGTCTCCTCACTGGCCTGAGCCACGAGGGTGGTGGCAGAGCAGCTCATTTTGGGGTGGGTACTCGAAGGGCAGTCTCTTCCTCCTCACATGCAGAACAGGGGAAGGGGAGTTGACAATTAGGGTGTCCGAGGGCGGGAGGCCTCATTAAGCTTTTCCCTAAGGCCCCAAAAGTTATGTCATCCTGATCTTCCCAAAGAGCAGGGCCAAGCGTGTGGTTTCTCTAGAAAATGTGTGGGTGGGCCGGAAGAGAGAAGTTTGGAACCCAGTTTGGACAGCCAGCCAGCCTGAGAAAACCTTGTGACCGGTGCTTAGTTGTAGGTCTGGGGTGTTCGTGCTTTAGACGACTCCTCGCCCCGAGACCAGGCGCCCTAAATGCCGAACCCGGGTTTGAGTGAGCAGCCATTGTCCCTTGAAGACTGTAAGTTCCTTTAAGGCTAGGTTAATGGGTGCGTGCTGTGCTCCTGGGGGGAGGCTTGAGAAAAGGGGCGGACACGCACGCCTGCTCCTCCTGTAGCAAGGCGGCGCCTCCAGAAAACCCGGGTCCTCCGGTTCCTCTCGGGATTTGTGAGGAGCCCTGCGGCGTGACTGTCCTGGTGGCTGCTGTCCCGCCCAGGTGGAGCAGGGAGGTCGGCCGGCCGCATCACCCACAGAGCTGCTGAGGAAGGAGCTCTGTAAACTAATCACGGTGAAAGACGTGCTTTCGGTAGTGATGGAGGCTTCTAGAGCACGGGGATTAGGACAGGAGGGTGCTGAGGGAGGACAGTGTCATTCATGGCTTGGAGTCTTGGACAAACCTCCCTCCTCAGCCACTGGGTTTTCTCACGGGTAAATTGGGGCGTCGCTGGCACTAGTCAGGGGATAACGAGGCCCCGCCTCACGACGTCCCGCTATCATCAAAGCGCCCTCAGGGTCCCGTTACGGGGTATTGGGGGGTTCTGAGAGGCTTTGAGGGCTCCGTTGGGATCTGCGTGGGAGGCGCGCCGTGGATCCTGCCAGGGTCAGGAGAGGAGCTCGCCCGTGCGGAGGCGGGTGCTTGGTCCAGGAGGATCACACGGCTGGCGTCCTGGGAACCGGCTCTGGTGCGGCCGGAGACTGAGCAAATAAAAGATGCTGAGGGTCACTGGATCCCCCTAGTTGGCTATTCTGGTTGTCGCTGTCAGATTCTAGAATTATTTCCCCTTTTTGGGAGAAAGAAATCCCAGCATATTTCTCTAAGAAATTTGGGCCCGCTGAGTGTATAGGGGCCAAGGAACTAAGGAACAAAAGGTGGGCGTCTCTTAAGAGGGCCTAGGCAAGAGAGGACAGGTTCAGAGCCGGGACTGAGGTTTCCTAGAGACTGCCCCCCCACCCCCGCCCCTTGAAGGTTCTAGCACTCTGAGGCAGGGGCTGCCTGCCAGCTTTGGGGTTGAGCACTGTCCGTAGGGACAGATTCACTCCTGATCCAGAGAGCGGTGGGGAGGGAGAACGGGAAGAGTCCCCGGCACTGGGGGGCAGAGGGTCTGAAAAGGCTGGTCAGAGGGTCGAAGGTGCCTGGAGCCCTTACGTGTCCAGCAGCCTTTTTTCCAGTGGCCTGGCCTTTTCCAGCATCGGTGAAGATCAGGAGGGTTTCACCTTTGTTTAGGGGCCGCCATTGGTCAGGAGTTGAAAATCACGGACCACAGAGGTCTCCCCTTTCGTCGAACGCCCAGGATGCAGGCGGGCGGGCTGCCACGTAACTGGGCCAGGAGTGGACAGGCCTCCCACTCCGTCCGGGTCCCTTTAACTAGGAAGGAAGATCCCAGTTCGGCCCGTTAACGAGCAGAATTAAAGGCTACTGGGTGGACTCGACATCCGACAAGGCCAGGGTTTTCGTGAAGAGCAATCTGCAGTCAGTCGATCGTAACACTTACGAACAGGTTCCTGAGGTGGTCAGCGTGCAAGCCTGAGTTTCAGGGCAACCAACAGGCTTAGGAAAAGTTTCTGTAATTGTTCTGTGTGTCGGGCTTCCTAGTTGTTTCTCTGAATCCTTTTCAGGATTTTTTCACCAGCCCAGTTTCATCCAACACGGGCCTGACCGTTGCCAACAAGCATGTGAACTGACTGACATACATCTGAGAGACTGGGTTGAAAAGACTGAATAACTGTTAAATTCCTCGGCAAGTCTGGAAGGATCCTGAGTCACTCAGGGAGTCCGACTACAGCTCGTGATTCAGCTTTGGCCCAGAGAGCATGCGAGCTTCTGGGTTAGCAGCTGGGTCCGCAGAGGGCTTCGCTTTAAAGGCTCAGGTTCAGAAAGGTGCAGAGAGAGGAGCAGGGACAGTGGGGGGAAGAGGAAGTTCAGAGAGCATTAGAATGAAGGAGGGTGGGGTGGCGGGAAGGGCAGGAACTGGGCTGTGGAGGCAGCCGTGAGGACAGGAGGGCCGGCTGCCAGGCGCCTGCACACAAGGAAGCCAGGAGAGAGAAACTGAGGCCTCACAAGACATCGACTCATTCCAGTTGCCTTTTGCCTGAACCTAGTAATTATTTTCTTGCGAAGTGTCAGTCTTACAGTCCTGAACATGTTTGGAGGCCTCCAGGTGTTAATTTAAAATAGACATCCCATTCACTTTTTAAAAATTTATTTTATTTAACTTTTTAAAGTAGGCCTCATGCCTAGCACAGAGCTGAAAGTGGGGCTTGAACTCCCCACCTGTAGATCAAGACCTGAGCTGAGATCAAGGGTCGGACATTTAACTGAGCCACCCAGACGCCCCTGCTTTGTCTAAATTTAGAGCCGTGGTTTTCTAATTTGATTCTGGGGAGACCTGAAGTTTCCCTTAATGGCTCCTCTTTAGCTAAGTTTGCCCATTTGGTTAAAAACGTGCCTGAGGAGGGAGCAGAGTTATTAAACATAGAGCCGCCGGGGCCCCGGGAGGAGGACCCTCCTGAGAAAACTGAGCGGCTCTGGATGTTGTGCTCTTAGCTTAAAAGCTCAGGAAAACAAGTGTGCATCCCAAGAACAAAGCCTTTAAAATGGATCCCGAACAAATCTGGAGAGCTCAGAACGCCCGTGGCAGAGCTCGGGTGGAGGGGAGACCCGCCCTCCGGGGTCGGCGGGGAAGCAGAGTGCCCACGGGGCCCGTTGCTCGCCCGCTTACCCGCCTCAGAGGCTGTTGGGGGGTCTTCTCTGGATCCCGCGTTTGACACCATGTAATTTCGACCTTGCAAATACAACAGCCAGCCATTTTACCAGAAAAACGGGTTTATTCTGGAATGGCAGAGGCATTGCATTTCGGGGTACGCAGGCTGTGGCTAACCCAAAGGAGAGGAAGGTGGTAGAGGAGAGGGAGGGGGTTGGGAGGGGCCGCTCTGAGGGACGGTCCACTGGGGGAAAAGCGGGGATTCGGGCCGGTGGCGCCTTCTCTCCGGCGGGCTGTTACCAGGCCAGGAGGGTTTCCTCCTGCTGCCGGTGTGGTGGGGAGGCTTCTACCGGGGGAGGGAGGGCAGGGGAGTGCGGTGCCCCACCGGCCACAGGCTCTGAGTGGACCAAGTAGTTCCTGCTCACGCGGCTGGGGCCCAGGCTGAGCACATGGGTGTCTGCCAGACCCGGATGCTGCCCTGGAGGGGCGGGGTGGGCCCAGCCCACTCGGGGGGGCTGCACCTGCCCACGGGGCTTGGGGGGGGGGGTGTATCGCCGCAAGGCCTGGCCCCTCCCGGCGGTGGCTCCGTCCTGGGGAGCAGCACCGGATGTGGCCGTGGGGAGGTGAATCCCATGGCTGCACGTGGAAGTGCACGGACGAGGGCTCGACTGGGGCGGTCGGCGAGCCAGTGGTGCGGGCAGCGCCCGGCCCTGGGGCAGCCACCCTGTGGGCTGCTGTCGGGTGGACGTGTCTGCTGGCTTTCGAGTTCCCGTCCCCAGAAGCTGTGCTCTGCGGCCAGCAACGTCCCCCCGCCCCGTCGTGTGTGGTTGTGACGCGCCACGTGGTGCCGGGCAGCGTTGCACTGTGCGACGCCACCGTTCTGCTAGTACAGAGATTCCACTTTGCGAGACAGCAGACAGCCGGGTGCCTGTTGTTCAGCGACAGGCGCTCTGCAGCTGGGGCCGGGGCCTAAGGCGCCTCTGCCCGCCGCCTCGCTCCTTTATCCATTTTCCCAGCTGGTCTCCGAAAGGCTCCGCCTGTGCCCTGTGTGGTCACTGCTGCTCCTTTCGGGGACAGGTGGGAGGATTGCCATCTGTCTCTTAGTAGGGGGTGGTGGACTTGCCACGACCAGGGGAGCAGACGGGCTGTGGAGCAGGGCCCGGGCCGAGCTGGATGGCACAGAGCTGCGGCAGCCCGTGGACGGTTCCTGAGCACGGCCTGCCCCGCCCCGCCCCGGCCGCTGTCCGTACTTTGCTGTACCCTCACTCTTCCTGCTCTGGCATAGAACTTACTGGGGTCTTGGGGCAAATAAAACCTGATGCACCCCAGGCCACTGCCCTCCCTTGAGGCAGTGAAGCCATTAGGGCAGAGCCCCCTGTGTGGCTGCCCACACCCTGTTCGAAGTTCTGCTGGCTCCTGGTGACTCTGGCCTGCCCCGTCCTGTCCTCCAGGGCTGCTGAGGGGCCAGGGTGCTTGTAGGCGGGCGGCCCCCCAGATGGGAGCGTCTCTCGTGGGGCCCTGGTTCTGCCTCACGGGGGCCCACTGGCCCTGACCATGACCCTCGAGGGCAGCTCCTCCTCTCAGGTCGAAATTCAAACGAGACTGCTGTGGCTGGCTACCTGGAGGCCTAGCAGGGGCACCTGGCCAGGCGGCCCCTCTCTCCACTCAGGGACTCAAGCCTGGTCCTGTCTAACGTCAGGGTGTCGCCCCACGAGGACCCGTCATAATCCCGGAGAGCTCGGCAGCCAGCTCCTGCCACGTGGACACAGGTGCCTTCTGCAGGACCCCTCCCCCCCAGCCCCAAGTGAATGACCAAGAACAGCTTCTGCAGGTAAGGGGGCTCCTTCACTGACTTTCTGGGGAGGGCTTTCCAGCACAGGGCACTCGGGGGACCCAGATACATGCAGGGTGACAAGTCATCACAGACAAACCACGGAGAACTTTAAAATTGCCGTCTTCTGCTTTATTGACAGGTAAATTGTTCAAAAATGTTCTCACGATTCAATAATTACAAAGACTCAGACTTACATTAAAAAAGTAAAAACCAGAACCCCCAGCAGGTGCCAGCCCCAGCAGAAGGCCCAGGGAGATGGGCGGGCGGGTGCTGGGTGTGGGGCACGCGCAGGCAGGCCGTGGTGCCACGTCCCTCAGTGCCGACTCCAGGTAAGTGCACGTCTTGCACAGCATCGCCAAGAACGTCGACCGGCGGGAGAGCAGAAAGAGCCTGCCCTGGGCCGAAGACCGCGGTGTCTGCCGCCAGTTAGCCACCAGCCTTTAATGGGACAGCCACCAACCTGGTCACTCAACACATAAGCAGAAGGTAAGAGCAGATAGGCGGGCTGAGCCAATGGGCAGGAGTGTGTCGGGCAAGTCTACGTGATGCGTACGGCACTAATCACAGGGCTCCATGCAGGGGCGGGGCTCCGGGGGCGGCGCGGGCCTCCTCTCGCCCAGCAGGCCTCACGGCCTG
Organism: Paradoxurus hermaphroditus; assembly: GCA_004024585.1. NCBI lineage: Eukaryota > Metazoa > Chordata > Mammalia > Carnivora > Viverridae > Paradoxurus > Paradoxurus hermaphroditus. Next base: position 34,512 of record PITB01009289.1, on the reverse strand, counting down.
GCCGCAGCTCGACGCTCCCCGGTTCTGCGGTGAGGCGGAAGCTGTGGACGCGAGCTGACTTCACAGTAGCAGATACAGGTGACAATGGATGCTTGGGACCAGGAACGGACTCACACGCACGAGGGACCCAGGACAGGCGTCACTCACCAGGGGCCTCTGTCCATGGCTACGAGGTCGGCAGAAGGTCGTGTGCAGGTGACTGTGATGGCTAAATGAATAAAAAGGCCACCAACTAATCTCCACTTTCCTGTCGTCACAATTCTAGTGACACTGGGAATGACACACAACTTCCTACTATCCTCCTAAGGTCGTAGAGGAAACGGGGGACAGGCTCGTCACCGAGGCGGAGTTCCGTGCTGTCCGCTTCCTCGGTGGAGCCGCGCTGGGGCGGGGCGGGGGGAGGGTGGGGGGGGGCGCTGTGTGCTGGTCCTTCGTGTGCAAACGGAACAGTGCTGCCTCGCGGCCGTGCGGACGGCTGGGTCTGGCCTACCGCCACAGGCCGTGCGGCGTAAGACAGATCATTATTATAATAAAGATTTTTCTTCATCTCCATATCTACAAATTGAGTCCACGTTTCCTCGGACAACACTGGAGAGTCAGCTCAGTCTTGGCACTGACAGTGGAGGCCACCCCCCGCCCCCCCCAGCTCCCGGGCCCCACGGCGGTGAGGCAGCAGGCTGGCGGCTTCAGGCGTCGGAGGCCGGCTGCTCCAGGCCTTCCAGGGGGAGCTGGCTCCTATGCGGGGAGTTAGGGCTTGGGGGGCCGCTGGGGTTGGAGCTATTCGATGGGGTCGAGTGTTTGGTCGAATCCGAGTCGGGCTGTTAACACAAAGGAGGGGGTTGGCGTGAGAATCAACCACCCTGGGCCTGTGCGCTGCCCAGCCGGACGGGGCAGCCGCTGGGCCCTTTCCTGCCAGGACAACACACCCTCTCTTTATGAGCATTTCACATGGTCCTTAAGGTTGCTGGTAAGAGATCTTAACCCCACAAATAATTTAGTAATTACAGAGGAATGAGCAACTCCACAGTGAAGACACCAGACGGTCTGAAGTCAGACAAGGCACATTTTCATGAAAAACCCACAGCTTACTTCATACTAAACGGGGCAAGTCAGAAACTCTCCCCCTAAGATGAGGAACAAACGAGGATGCCTGCATTCACCACTGCTGTTCAACACTGTACTGGAAGTTCTAGCCAGAGCAAATTAGGCAGGAAAAAGGCATCCAAGTTGGAAAGGAAGAAGTTAAACCATCTCTATTCACAGATGAATCTCTATACAGGTAATCCTGAAGAAGTCACAACTCTCCCGCCCAACCCAAACCAATTCAGCAAAGCTGCAGGGTACAAGATCGGCACACAAAAAATCAGTTGTGCTTCTATAAACAATGTGAAAAGGAAATTAAGAAAAACCATTATACTCAAAATAGCATCCAAAACCGTAAAACCTAAGTACAAATAAATGTAACCAAAGAAGTGACAAATTTGTATGCTGAAAACTCTTGGCTACGAAATATTGCCAAAAATCAAAAGACCTAAATAAACGGAACCACATCCCATGTTGGTGGGCCGGAAGACTGAGCGTCGTTAGGATGGCAATACTCCCCCGAGGTGATCCACAGATTCAGTGCAGTCCCTGCTGAAATTCCAATGGCACCCTCTCCTTTTTTCCAGAAATGGAAAAGCCAAACCTCAAATTCATATGGAATTGCAAGGGGCCCAGAATAGTCAATACTAAGAAAAAAATGGGAGGAATCACGCTTCCCAACCATACTCCTTCCAAACGTACTACAGTGCAGCAGTAACCCCAGCAGTGCGGGGTTATTAGCACCGAGCCGGTGGAACAGAACTGAGAGTCTAGAAATCTGTAAGAGCACGGTGAGCTGGCTTCTGACACGGGTGCCGAGACCACTCGGTGAGGAGAAGAACAGCCTCTACAACAGAGAGTGTGGGTATCCACACATGAAAGGATGAAGCTGGATCCCTACCTCCAACATAGAGAAAATAAAATAGATCGACGATATAAATACAAAAGCTCAAGCCATAAAACTCTTAGAAGAAAACACGAATAGATCTTCAAGACTTTGGATTCAACAATGAATTCTTAGGACATCAAAAGCATGACCAACAAAAGAAAAAAAATTGGGTATCGCCAAAATGAGAAGCATCCAAGGACATTAAAAGGATGTGAAAAGACAACCCTCAGAACGAAAGAAAATATCTGCAGATCATGTAAGGGTCGTGAATAGACAAAGGTAAAGAAGTAGCCAACGATCCTGTAAAAAAGATGCTTGACATCGCTACTCATTAGGGAAATGCAAATTAAAACCACAATGAGGTAAAGTAATGTCACACCCGCTAGGATGACTGTTAAAAAACAAAAAAAACCCAGGAAAGTAGTGACAAGGATGTGGAGAAATCTTAACTTTCGTACACCGCTGGTGGGAGTGTGAAATGGCACCAACTGCTGTGGAAAACAAACTGACAGTTCCTCAAAGAGTCTGACACATTCCACTGCTCGGTACGCACCCCAAAGACAGGCACCTGCACGAATCCACATACACACACGTTCATATCCGCACTCTTTTTCTTTAATTTTTAATGTTTATTTTTCACAGAGACAGAGCATGAGTGGGGGAGGGACAGAGAGGGAGGGAGACACAGAATCCAAAACAGGTTCCAGGCTCTGAGCCAGCAGCACAGAGCCTGACGGGGAGCTCGAACTCATGAACTGCAAGATCATGACCTGAAGTCATGCTGCTTAACTGACTGAGCCACCCGGGCGCCCCTATTCTTAACAGCCGTAGGTGAACGCAGCCCGAATGTCCACTAGTGGACCAAGGAGCACGACCAACACACATGGGGCAGCCACACAACAGAGCATCCGGTGGCAAAGAGGAACCGCCCGCTGGCCCTGCCACGACGTGAGTGAGACGAGCCAGCCGTAAAAGGCCATCTGGTGCACGATGCTGTTCGTCTGAACTGTCCGAGGCAGGTGGCTCCACGGACACAAGAGCACAGACCCGTGGCTGCCACAGGCTGGGGGGAGGGCGGCGTGGGGAGAAACTGCTTGGGGGGGGGGACGGGGGGTAATGATAGAAATGTTTTAATCCCGGATTTAGCTCGTGGTTGCATGACTCTGAATGTACCAAATAGCCACTGACTTGTTCACTCTCGAATGGCTGCTGCGTGTTACGTGAATGTCACCTGCATAAATTTCAAAGAGGAACAAACAAGGTCGGCGCAGGACAGACTGGTGCTCGCTCTGTGTCCTCGCCGTGACACCCCGTCCTCTGTGCGGTATTCCAGCCTGGGCCACAGAACCAGAGTCTCAGACAAAGCAATGCGAGATGAACCTGAACTGAGGACCGTTCCAGAAAGGGGTGTGCTCTCTGCAAAATGTTACGGCAAAGACCGAAGACATGCTCCAGGGTGGAAGGCGCGGAGGACCCGAGGCAGCTGAATGTCATGCGTGACCGGAGACCGGGTCCCATACCAGGAAACAGTGCTTGCGGACACCGTGGCCCAGGCAGAGCACCTATCACTCTGATGGCCGGCACCGTGGTTACACAAGAGAAGGACTCCCGGTCCTCAGGGAGAGGGCGTGGTCTGTCCCACCTCTGACACAGTTCAGGAAGTGGCAGGCTGGTCCCCGGGGAGAACTGGGTGGCAGGGAGAGAGTTATGGGGACTTTTCACTGTTACCCAATTCAAAATGTCAGAGAAGCCTGGACCGAGGGGCATTCTCCAACAGAACTGTACTGATAGCAAATCGACGTTATGAAAGACAAAAGGCTGGACCCAGACCTCACTACACACGTGACACGTAATTCTTCACTGGGTGCTGGGTCTCCGCGAGCTCTCGGCTGTTGCCGGGACAGCCAGGCCTGAGCCCCAGCGGTGCTGGGAGGGTGCGGAGGAGCGATCTGAGCCCCGTGATCGGGGAGGAGGTGCCTGCACCCAGGAGCCGCGTGCAGAACCGGACCGGGGCTGTTGTGACATCACAACTGACTTTCTGCTGGGTTGGCCTCGAAACATCAAACACAAAAAAGTGGGCTACGTAAAGAAAGGTCTACTATTCTTGCCAACTTTTCTGGAGGTTTGAAATTTTTCAAAATAGACAGTTGAGAGGAAAAAGGTAAAATAAGAGAAAAAAAATTAAGACCTACCTCTAGAGCCGTTAATCGTGGGCAATTTTAAGGAAATTCTATGAAACCTTCCAGGAAAGAAACTCAATATATTGCGGCAACCGCAGAGATGCAGGCCTCCTCAGGCTTGAGGCCAGCACAGCTCTGAGGCGACGCCGGCCGAGCACACACACTACACGAAAGGCGCAACTTTGCCGACTGGCCCGGTCAACAAAATGACCGCAGACTGAGCCTGTCGGTGTGCCAGTAAGAACGGCACATCGCCAAGGAGGATGGCGCAAGGACGACCTTCTGGCGCTCACAGGCTGGAGAGAGAACCCACGAAGGCGGTCCCTCTGGAAGACTCTGATAGAAGCATCTTGACTAATAGCCATCATCCCTTCCTTACTGAAAAAACAAACTCCTCCAAAGCTAGGAGGAGAAAACCACTTCCTCAGCTGGGTGAAAGATGCCGGCCACGGAGGGCAGGTGGGGGGAGTCTGAGTGAGACCCGGGCCGGGGCACAGAGCAGGGGTGCAGGACTCCAGACCTCGGCGCTCAGGAGCCCCGGCCAGTGCACGGAGAGAGGCGGTGCCCACATTTTCATTCCCACCATCTGTCCCTCCCGGCGTCAGAGAGACAAAACTCTGAGGCCACCAACCAAACACGAGTGCCAATCAGAACGCGCCCAGGCGACTGGACGCTGAGCATTCCCAAGCCGCCGACTTGCAGAGACACCAGTGATACCCACCAGATGTGTAACGGAAGATTACAGTCCATTCACATCGACAACAAAACCTTCAAATTCTTAAGAATAAACTTACCAACCACAAACCTGTGTGGCCCGAGGAGGGGAGCCATCAACCGGAGAGACACTCCCGTGTTCCCACACAGGAGAGGTCAAGATGGAGGGTATCCCCCCGACTAATCTATGGATTCACGACATAATCCCAATGAAAACTCAACACAATTTTTACTTTTCTACTGTGGAGCCACCAGGCTGGTTTTTAAACTTCTTTGGAGTGGGGCGCCCGACTGGCTCAGCCAAAGAGCACGCGACTCTTGATCTCGGAGTCATGGGTTCCAGCCTCAAGTTGGATGTAGAGATTACATAAGTACATAAATAAACTTAAAAAAAATTATCTGGAGAAAATAAAAACAGCCAAGAAATTGTTATAAAGGGGGAACGAAGAGACGTGCTCCGCCCAGTCTCCTCTCACAGGTGGTGCTGACGGAGGAAGAGAACCCAGCGGTGTGCCGGGGGACGGACTGTCCAGAAACAGAAACCTAAACGAAGGAGCTGAACGTATAATAAAAACGACACTTCACGTCAGAGGAAGACAGGTGGCACTTTTGAAAGAAAGGAACTCAGGCCCTTGCCTAGGAATGCACGCAGCCACTGCACTCCCTCCCTCAGACACGGTCATGACGGCATGACAGCAGAGACACCTGGCCAGACTCCTGCGGACACGACGAGAGAGCGTTCGCCGCAGGCGAGACAGACTGGACCGCACGAGAATGAATCTGTGTGTGACAAAACATCCTTGGAATCAAGGCACAAGCCAAAGGTTAGTGATCCTGCCAGAGCACTTGCAACACAGAGTATTCTTGATGATCGAAGAGCTTCTGGAAATCAGGACGAGGGGTGAAGGTGTGCAGACGAGCCCCAGAGGGAGAAAAGGCCAGCTCACGTTTGGAAAGACGTGAGCTCAGTGAGAACCAGGACCGCGAGAGTGGAGACCTGGCTTTGCCTGACCAGTTCGGCGGCTGGTGTGGGCGTGCCCAGCGCCGGGCCGGGTTTTAGGACAGCGAGGGCAGGCTGCCTGCCTCCTGGCCGCCTACAGGGAAGCCCCTCGCAGCCCTCACTGCCGTCGGCCACATGAGCGCGCCTCGGGTGCCGCCCTGGTCTGCGCTCTGATCCCGAGTGGCCATCAGAGGAACAGGACAGAGAGGAGACCAACGTGGAGGACGCACAAGGCAGCTACCAGTACGTTCCATCTGAGTGAGATTACACAGACAGGCCTAGAAGGGAGAAGTTGGCTGGACTTCTCACGGGAAGGCATTCCCCTCTCGGTCGTCTGGCAGGAAGGCCCCGACTCGTCAGTGCCCAGGGCAGCCGCCAGTACCTGGCTCCTTGAGGCCCTGGTCCGATGGAGGAACGGGCCGCTCAGGCCACTACCTGGAGATGGGAATGTCCATCCTTCTCCCGACAGGTTCGTGGTCCCGGGGCCCGTGCCATCCTGCCCCCCTCCTCAGCACAGCCCCCGAGAAGTCGAGGGTGGGGAGCCCCCGAGGGGGTGGCGAGCACTAAGGCCGGCCCGTCACCAGGCTCCTGCTCATGCAATCCCGCCCTGCTTCCCAAGCCTGCTGGGCCGTGTGGCTGCGCCGGGCGGAGTGAAGCCTCCGTCACCATGTGACTCTCCTCCACGTGTGGAACTGCAGACACTTGGGGGGGGGGGCGCGTCCCTGTAACGAGGCAAGTCTTACCTCTTTGTCAAAGTCCTGGTCAGGGTCAGACATACTCCTAAGGGGCATAGCCACTCCGGACTCTGACCCACCTGCGGGACAAGGACAGCAGTCATCTGCGGGAAGAGCCCAGAGTTGGCCCGGGCCCCCACCCTTGGGCACCTCTGGTACCTGACGAGGGCCACGAGACGTAGGGCTTGTTCCTCGGCGGAGGCTGCCGGGACAGGCCAGGGGGGGCAGGGCCAGGCCTGTCCTCCTGGGAGGGGGGCACGGCGCTCTAGGCGAAGAGAATAGCAGTGAGCAGCCTCGGGGCGCCCTCGCCGGAGCACAGGCAGACCCCCGGACGGAACCAAGGCCCAGCAGGCACGCCGCCGCCGTGAAGTGTGCGCCACAGACAGCCGGGGTCCTGGGGCCTGCACGACGAAATGGGGGCAGGCTCCCGGGACGGCGGTGCCAGGCCGATTCTGGGCTCAGGACTGGGATCAGCTATTTTCGGCTGAGCCAAATCCCATTTCGTGTTTTTAAATGAAAAAGTATGCTACCTGCTCGTATTAAGATGTTCTTGAGAAATCATTTCTGACAGCCAGTTCCCCACAAAACGCTAATGGCCTGGAATGGTGACAGACACCAAACGAGTGCAAAGGCCCCAGCGCTCATAAACACACAGATGCACACACGGCCCCGGGGCGGCCTCACCCGCCTGACAGGTGCCCCAGGTCTGCTCGGCACCGGAGCCCGGCGGCTGGGCCGGGGGGGTGGGGGTGGGGGTGGGGGAGGGGTAGCGAAGGCAGGCCCAGAGGCAGCTCCCCCGGCCAGGCCCGCCCGCCCCGTGAGCTCACCAGAGGCAAGTCCATGAGCACCTGCATCCCATCGCCCGGGCCCATGTGGGCCACATGGTTGAAGTTGGTGGGATTGGATATCATTTTGGATCTCAATTCCGGGTCTCTAAGCATCTCTCTGAGAAAAGGAAAAGTGTCTTTGGGGTTCAAAGCCATCGGACTCCTCTCGGCCCCTCCTCAGGCCGCGCCGGGGACCCCGCTCTTACCGCCGCTGCTGCAGCCTCTCCTCCTCGGGCACCTTGAAGACGAAGCGCCTCTTGCTCCTGGTTCGCAGCATCTGCTTCTTGCTGCTGTCCGACGTGTCGGGCACGTGGAGCACCGTTCCTGTGGGGATGCAGAGCCACGCGGCTAGTTACGTGTGGCCCTCGTGCCGCCGACACGCACCCCCCGCCGCGACACCTGCCGCAGAAGTCTCACCCGAATTCTTGCTCTTGAAGTAGACCAGGCGGGGGGGCTCGCAGTTGAGCAGATTCAGGGTGCCCTCGGAGTTGAGCGGTCTTATCTGTTGGAGAGCAGAGCGGGACGGTAGCCGCGGGTGCCAGCACCGGGAGGAAGCCGCCCCCGCGCCGCCCCGGGGCCTCACCCTGCGCAGGCCGATGGTCTGCACCCACTCCATGGTGCGCACGTCGAACACGTCCACGCCGTACTCGCTGTAGACCGTGACGTGGGAGGGGCTGCAGCCTAGCGCACACGGAGAGGGCGGGGTGAGCAGGCCTGGCCCCTCTTCACCACCCCCACCCCCGCCACCCTGGTGCCCCTCTGTCCCCCGCGGGCAGCCGCAAGGCCCTGACACCAGGGGCCAGAGGGTGCAGAGAAGGCCGCGCCGCCCCCAGCTTTGGGGTTACAGCCGGGTCAGGTCGGGTACGCTCACGTTCCCACTCTAGAACCATCCTTCCCCTCAAACTCACAGACGCAACCGAGTGTTTCCCCGCCCTACCGTCCCCTCTAGCGGCTCAGCTTTTTAGATACCACGGTACAGTATTGAAGGGGAGTTGTTTAAAAAGTTAGCTTTCTCACTTAGCTTTCCTCTAGGAGTATTGTAAAAACAGACTTTGGCTCATCTGAAACTTAGGTAGTGGCTGAGCGTTCTTTTAGGAGGCAAATTCTGTTAGGAGACATCGAAGAGTCCGCTTTCCGAGTAAACGTTTAAGATCTCCAAACGAAACCACTTAGCTCTGAAGCCACAGTCCTGCACACCCTGACTCGTCGGCTCCGTGAATCTGGTCCTTCGGGGGTGGGGTCTGCACACGCCTGGCGGTACCGACCCGCCCACGGGGAGCCCTGCAGGGGGCTCTTTCCCTAAGTGACAGGGATGCCGGCCCAGCGCACCGGACGCCACATGCCAGGAAGTTCTGTGTGAGACACAGAGCCGCCGACTGCCTGCCAGGGACCGAGAGGCAGGCGGGAGGTGCCCTGACCGTGGTCGCTCTGCCTTGCCTGCCGGAGTCCCCAGCGCCACCCTGCAGAAAGGCCCAGCCCAATCTCCGCTCCTGGTCCCTCTGCCTTCCGGGGCTGAGCTGAGCCCCCTCACGGTGCACATCACTAACTGAAGATGCGTTTTTAAAAGGCTCTGCTGAGTGGCTGTCAAATTCCGAACGGGCTTCGCGGTCGGCCCTTCTCTTTTGAACACAAAAAGGAAAACGTGAAACAGGGTTTAGGAGGCAGGCGAGACGCTGGGACTCGCCACCAGACCGTTCCAGAGGTGCTGGGTCAGAAACTTGGAGGCAGCTGTCAGAGGACCTCTCCACACGCAGGCGTCCGGGGCACCTCCTCTGACCCGGGAATCTGTGGGGCTTCATTTGCAAGGAACCAAGAAGAGACCTGTGTGACCTCTAAGTGATAAACTGAAGTGTCCAGTCTTGGGAAAAATTTAAAAAGTTAACACGAGGGGCACCTGGGTGGCTCAACTGGTTGAGCATCCATCTGACTCTTGATTTTGGCTCAGGTCATGAACTCACGGTTCATGGGTTCAAGCCCCGAGTTGACAGCGCAGAGCCTGGAGCCTGCTTCAGATTCCGTGTCTCCCTCTCTCTTTCTCTCTCTGCCCCTCCCCCGCTTGCAGTCTGCCTCTCTCTGTGTCTCTCAAAAATAAACATTAAAAAAAAACCCAAAAAACAAAAACCCAACCTCAGGATTTCAAAGGAAAAGACTCTGATTGGCAGGGATCCTGCGTGGCCCCAGGATCCTTTCGATGCAGGCTCCCACAAGGATGCGGCGCAGCAGGGGAGGGACCCAGAGAAGCGTCACAGCAACAGGCCTCGCCTCCTTCCCTGCTGGCTCTGGGCTGCCAGCACCTGCCTGCCAGGCTGCTGCACTGGCGCCCTTGGCTGAGGGCTAACTGAGTCGGGAAACACCCACCGAGGCCGGAGAGCCAAAGGCTGGCACACTGGCTGCCTCAAGGGCCTGGAGTCCCGTGGGCACACCGGCAGCTCGGCAAGGCCAGCAACCAGGCACAAAAAAGGTTGCCCTTTTAGGTAATTAAGACGACCTATGACCCTCCATCCCAGCCCCCCTCCCCATGCCCCTCCGGCTCAAAATCAGCGTGCACCTGCGTCTAGTCTAATTACTCCCTGCCCTTTGTACAACCAGCTGCTTGGATGACTCGGGTGACCAGAATACACGGAGCAGGTGGGATCTGAGGCCCAGAGTCCGCCCTGAGGGATCAGACAGCAGGCTGGGTGGGGTGGGGCCCCCGTGGAACTCCAGGCCCCCCGCTCACCAGCTCAGGCCTTAATGACTTGTGTCCAGGGGCTGCGTTCCACAGGAAGCCACTGAAACTAAGCAAACACAGCTCCTTGCACTTCCGGAAAACGTCCCTCCGGGAGCTTTACTGGACACCGGAGCTGAACTCTTTCTGGCCACCAGAAACCTTGAGCTTGGGTTTACTACTGTGCGTGTTTATAAACCGTCCCTCTCGGGATGGCCCCGGCACTCCGGGACGGAATGGCGACGAGGGCGGGAGGCTGGCTGGAGCGGGAAGCCCGCCCGCCCAGCGGTCTGAGCCGTCAGGACCGCGCCTCTCCAGCTGCTCAGCTAAGGGAACCGAGAGACAAACCGAAGCGAAACAGAACACGTGCTCACTGCCGACGTGAGAAGCAGCAACAGGGAAATGGCAACAGAAAACATATACATACTACAGGCAACAGGCGCCGCAGGCCACATGAGCTCCTGCATGCGTGACCTCCGGCCTTGCGGGTCCACGTACAGTCCCACGTGGCTGAAGCAAAGCAGGTACTCCTCGCTTTTGAGCTCCACAGCACACAGGGCATCAAAAGACTGCTGTGAGAGGAACGTGAGCGAGGGGTCACTGGGGTTTACCAGGGTCAGAGCCGGCCCGTCCCCCTGGGGGCTCAGCACGCAGAACCCAGAAGGGTAGCCCACACAGAGCTTGTCTTTGATCGCGGCCATCCACTGCACGGGGCCGGGGGCCACCAGCTCATTGAACTTCCTGTGGAAAGGCCTAGTTCTCTGGACCTCGTAGCAGAGGACCAGCCGCTTCACGGCCGCGAACAGGCAGGTGCAAGAGCTCTTCTTCAGCGTCGCCGTCGCGATGAGCTGGCAGCCTTTTGTTTCCGGAAGCTTGATGTCGACGTTGCTTTCCGCCCCGTCAAAGGCAGACCACGGGCAGAGATGGACGTGGTGGTTCCGGCCGCAGAGGAGGACGGCGATCTTCTCTTTGGGCGCAAGCTCGATCTGGTACACCTTCTTGTAGTCGGCCACGCGGACGATCACTGCGGGAGCGCAAGGTCGCGGCCTCAGGGCGGCTCGAGGGGTCGGCTCCCCCCCTGTAGTCGGCGCGGAGGGAGCAGCCCCAACACGCTCTGGACCGTGCCCGCCCCGCCCACCTCACTGTCCTGCAGACGCCGGGGCAGCGCCCTCCTCCAGCGGCCCCCAAGGGCCACCGTCAGACCCCTCCGCCCACCCCCCACCATCCCGCCCCCCGGCACCAGGGCCCCAGCCTGGAGACGGCGCTGGACATCCTTCCAGCTCACCCCTGAGGCCAAGAACCCTTGGGATGCGTTTAGGGGACAAAGCCCTGTCTCCAACCTCACCGGACCCTCGACCTCTTTGAAAACAGCCACCCACCTCCCCATGCCCCGAATTTTGGGGAAATCGGATGCAGGGCCTGCACTGAGGGCTCTCCGAGCAGAGCCCCGGATCTGGGCAGGCGGGTAGCAGCCACCCCCGAAGGTGACACGCAGGAAGGGAACGCTGCCCACCCCGGAACAGCCCCTCGTTTCTAGGGAAGGTGCCCAGACCCTGGCCTAGGGCCCGGGCCAGTGCCAGTCTCCTTGTGCTTCCGTCCCCGGACACAGGGCAGTGATGAGGGGGACACGGGGGATACTCTGCATTCTCCTGCCAGGGAGAACGCAATGTCAAAATCTGAAGTGACAGAAGGGGAGGAATTCAGGAGTATTTCTTCTTCGAGGAAGCTCTCCCTGCCCCCGGCTGCCTACGCAGTCCTCTCCTGGATGAGCTCCGTGAGGGCCGTGCGCAGCTGCCACCCCGGCCGGGGGGCTGTCTCTGCGGCCCACCGCACGCCGCGCTCGGAGGCCCCAGCGGACGTTCCGCACGCGTCTGTTACCGTCTGTCTTACGTGCTGCAGATCCCTTCCTCAGCTGTTGGCCTTTCCCTTTCTCTGCACGCTTCCCGCATCCCCGAACGCACCCCAGCCCTTGTGGGTTCCCGCCACGTGTCCCGCTCCCATCTGCGTGAGCCCAGGACGGACAGGAGCCCCCGTGCACTCACCATCACGGGTCACCTCTATGACATAGAGCCCTTCTTCCAGGCCGACCACAATCCTGTCCCCATCTGTAAAGGCAGGAGACGTAAGAACACAAAGGAGTCAGTGCCACGGGCGCCCCGTTCACTCGTCAGAGCAGGGTGGGGATTACGTTCGAACGGACAAGGACGCGGCCGTGGCCTGTGCGCGCTGGCGCATTCGGGTCAGGCACGGCAGCGCCCCCGAGACCCTGAGCCGTCCCTGCTTGGGGAGCGCGGCCCCGGGCACGCACCCACGACGGCGGCGCTCAGGACGGCCTTGATGAGCGGCAGCGTGCTGTCGTAGGCCTCCTGCGGGACATGCACCACCTGGTTCCGCAAGCGGTTCTTGTGGAGGATCGACTGCAGTCCTTCTAGAATCCCAACCCACTTCCTCTTTTCGTTCTCATTTTCTGTCAGAATGAGCAGTGAGCTGGTCTTAGAAGGTGTCCCTAAGAGAGAGGCTGTCACCTTCATGACAGACAAAGAAAAGAGCCATAAGACAACCAAACCACGGCAAACAGACGCCCACAGCCCGGCCCGGACGCCACCTCGCGCTGGAGGTGGGGTACAGGAGGGCACGCTTCCCAGCACCGTGACTCAGGGCGCCCGCAGACGTTGTGAGGGGCTCTGCTGCTGCACGCAGGTGGGGGCACAGCGATAAACAGGCACCCCACGTCCCCCCTTGTCAGGTTTAGTTAATTCTGCTCTTGCCAAAACCATAATGCAGTCATCCCATTTAAAAACCAATTTCTTGGGGTGCTGGGTGGCTCGGTCGGTTGAGCGTCCAACGGTAACTCAGGTCACGATCTCGCAGTTTTACACGTTCGAGCCCCGCGTCGGGCTCTGTGCTGACAGCTCGGAGCCTGGAGCCTGCTTCGGATTCTGAGTCTCCCTCTCTCTCTGCCCCTCCCCCATTCGCACGCTGTTTCTCTTTCTCTCAAAAATAAATACATTAAATAAAATAAAAACTGATTTCTTGAATGCCCTTATTATAATTAAAACCAGACTCTTAGAATGTGTACAAGAGAAACAGAATCTCCCACAAAAACCCCGTGCCCAGGACGCCTCCCTGGGAGAACCCCCGGCACGGCTTTCGCGGCCACAGCATGACCCCCTTTTAAGCAACGATGGCAACTTTATGTGTTGTACCTAAGAGGCAGTTTCTGAATCGACAGGAGACTTAACGAAAGGATTCCTGGACCTCATCTGGTGGTCAGCCCAACTTCTGCTGTATTTATAAAAAAATCCTCAATGGGGGCGCCTGGGTGGCTCAGTCGGTTAAGCGTCTGACTCTTGGTTTCGGCTCAGGTCCTGATCTCACAGTTTCATAAGTTTGAGCCCCACATCCGGCTCCGTACTAATAGTGCAGAGTCTGCTCAGGATTCTGTCTCCCTCTCTCTCTGCCCCTCGCCCACTCATGCTGTCTCTCTCAAAATAAAAAAACTTAAAAAAAAAAAATCTTCAAAAAAGTCCCAATGGAGGGGGTTGGGGGATTCTTTCCCCAACCCACAACCTCTCAGAAGCTTCCTGACCCTGCACTAACTGTGAACTCAGTGGGGGTCTCTCCATCTCAGCCGACAATGCTGAGAAACGTCTATGCTTTCCTCCGGTTCTGCTCCAGGCAAAGACCAGTGAGTCCCAGGAAGGAGAGCCACGGCGGCACGCTCCATCCGTCAAGGGGGACGAGGCAGCTCCCAGCACCAGGCACACTGTGACTGGAGTCACAGACACACGGGCCGGCGGCTGGGGTGCAGGATGGAAGGCAGTGCCAGTGACGTGGGAGGAGGAGGGACCCCAGCTCGCAGGAAGGAATGTGGAGGTCCACTCTGGATCAGCTAGCCCCTGACCACGGCCCGAAACGCTCCGAAAAACTGTTACTTTAACCACGTCATTTCTTTTAGGAGGACTGAAATGGCTCTAGGAAACAGAAAGACTCCTACCCGGAATATGCAGGGCACATCGCGGCGTGAAGCGTGGATGACATCTGAGGCCAGGACCGAGCTCACCGAGAACTCCTCGTCCCTGGTGAGAAACGCAACACTCGGGGTGTCAGAAAGAAACGTGCGTGCGGGCCGCTCCTCCGGCCACTCAGGCGAGAGGATGCGGCACGTGAGGTGCGCCCCTGGCCTCCAGCTGGGTAGGAAAGTGCGCTGACAAAGCCAAAGGACAGCTCGAGGACCCCGCCCGGTGCAGTGGCCAGGGACGTGGGAGAACAGAGGCTCCTTCCGGGAGTCACGCTGTTCTAGTCTGTCACGGTCACATCGCTGAGCTGACCCCGACTTGGCTACAATCAGCCACAATCAGGTGGCCGCTTGGTGATGGCCTCCAAGAAAAGGGGCGCAATGCGCCGCAACGACTATGGGAGCCCGCGCCCAGCACCCTCTTAAGTCCTGGGCTCCACACCTGCGCCCGCGCCCAGCACCCTCTTAAGTCCTGGGCTCCACACCTGCGCCCGCGCCCAGCACCCTCTTAAGTCCTGGGCTCCACACCTGCGCCCGCGCCCAGCACCCTCTTAAGTCCTGGGCTCCACACCTGCGCCCGCGCCCAGCACCCTCTTAAGTCCTGGGCTCCACACCTGAGCCCGCGCCCAGCACCCTCTTAAGTCCTGGGCTCCACACCTGCGCCTGCGTCCCCAGGCCGCCTGCCAGTCTTCATCACTAGGCCGGGGCCGCCTGAGCCCAGGGACGGGCGAGCAGGATCCCCTGGGGATGTGCAGTGGGGGGCCGCCATGGAAGGGACTCCACTACACTCTGTCCCTGAAGCTGTCAGGGCGCCTGGCGCAGCCCGCTGTCCCCCAAGAACCAGCGCTGTAGACAGAGGCGCCGGGCGCTGGCCCGGGGTGGGTGCCGACGGGCAGAGAGGACCCCGGGCCCTGGGCTGGGCGCGTCCCTCGTGCTGCCTGCCTGCCCCCCGTCTACACGAACTCTAAGAGAAGCCGGAGGGAGGCAGGAGGGTCTGAGGCCAGGAAGGCCCGTGGTGAGATGAAGAGAGTGCGTGCGGCAGAGCCCGGGGCTCCAGACTCTGTCACGAAGAGTGCTTCCAGATTCCGACACCTTAGTCTGTGTGGTGTGTTTCCGGGATATTTTCTACCTGTTCTTGGGACATGTCGTTTTCTTGTGTCATAAACACCCACCTGGCAAATTGTCAGGTTCGAAGTGCCCAGGCGGGGCCAGCGCGTGCTCTAAGGGCCATGCGATAAGCAAGGATGTGAAAAGGTATCAACGAGGTTAAAGATCACCAGGCAACAGGAGTCGGGACTCACACGACACGACAGAGCACACAGCACACACCTGAGGTCCAGGACCTGGCTGGCGACAACGCCCGGCTGGGTGGACTTGCCCTCGGGCAGGTCGTACAGAAAGAGCTTGCAGTCACAGACCACCGCGTAAGCCCGCTGCCATCCCTTCTTCACCCCGGTAGGCTTTGGGACCTGCAGGTAACAGTGACCGCGTTCCACTCCACGCAGCAGAGGAGGCCCCGGGAGATGTCCGGCCTGTGGTTTCCTTCTAGTTGCCGTGCGGCCGGCCTGCTTCTCCGGGGACGGCCCCCCTCAGTCCCTCCCAGGCTGGTGCCAGAGCCGGGTCTGGGCCCAGGAAGACTCAGGCACTACTGGGGAGGGGTCCCCACGTGGTACAAGGTGGCGCAGGGGCCGAGGCGGGCGAGTTGGCGGACGGGTGTGTGTTCGCAGTGCACACAGAGCACGCAGAGCTCCCTGGAAGGCTGCGGCTCAGAGGCCGTGCGGACGACGTGGCTTTCAGCAGCACTCAGCTATGGAACCCTGCCTTTAAGTGTACAGCCCAGAAGGTGGGGACAAGGGGCTCTGGCAGACTGAGGTGTTTCTGTGGGGTCCTCAGAACCCAGGCCCCAATGCCTCACTGCCTAGGAGGGGAGGCCTCCCAGGAGCAGCGTGAAGGTCACTTCACAAAGCAACTAAGGACAGCCCTCGGGAGCAGTGGGGAGTGGCCGTGTGTCCCAACGCCCAAGGCAGGAAGTAAACAGCCCCTCCCCGACCTGGGTCTCCAGAAGTCCTACCTTGACATAGCCCTTGTAGGCCGTCCCTATGCCTCTCTGCACGTCCACGCCGAGCGGCCGCTTGGACTGCTCAGGAGGGATGGGGCACACCTGGGGGGCGCTGTCTCTGCAGGCCACGTGGCAGGCGAAGGAGCACACTGGAAATGCGCAGGGCAGGGAGCATGGCCGTCACAGCCCGCCTCCTCGGGGGCAGGACGACGCTCAGTAACACCCCCTCCCCAACCGAGTCGCAGGAATGGTCCGGACACCCAGTGCGGCCAGCACGTTCTGGAACGCAGGGCCCACAACGCCCTGGGACTCTTGCAGCAAGCTGCTCTCCGGCAAGCTGGCGGGGCCCTCATAGGGAGGTGAGGGCTGGCGTTGGAGGCGCGGCCGCAAAGCTGTGCCGCTCACCCAGGAAGCCACGCCTTCCTGCCAGAGGCGTGTGACAGGGCAGTGGCTTCAAGGACACACAGGTGTCCTGGCAGCCGAGCAAAAGGCCTGCCAGGTAACAAAGGGAAAGGCCTCCGCAGCCAGGTGGCAGAACACGAAGCTGTTTTGCGAGCACCTCCAACCCCACCCGGGACCAGCTGCTGTCACTTGTGTGACTTCGGCGGCCTGCTCATCCGTAATCACATGGCCCTGAACCGGTCTTGCTGCCAAATGTGAGGGCAGCGCCTGGCCCGGGGGTGGGAGCGCAGCACAGAGGAGGAGACACGAAATACTAGCTTATTCTCAGACCACGTGATAACCGAAGAGCTTCAAGTCCTATTTACTCTCTGCTCTTCCTGGTTTTCCAGGACCCCGCGCGTTTCATTTTCTGGTAAACACCACTCGCCCAGTGCAGCGAGGACCCCTCCTGAGCATTCACAAAGCTTAAGAGAGGACCCGCCCTCGACTGGCTCACAATTAGGCTTCCCTTCAGCTGCATCGGACCTTGGAGTAACTCCCTCCCAGGATGCACCCCCCACCCAGCCCTGGCCTCGGTGCGCAGGGCCCCGCACTCACCCTCACGGCCCCCCGGCCCTGGCCTCCTGCCCACACTCACCCTCGCAGGCGTAGCCCTGGCGGACCAGTCCCACCATCAGGGAGGTGCAGTGGCTGCACTGCGTGGGGCTGGAGAAGGACTTGATGCTGAACTGGTGAGCTTTTGGCTGGAGGAAGAATATCGAGAAGGTGAGACCCAGGCTTTGAGCAGAGACCATCTGTTTGTGGTCAAATTCATAAACGCGGCCATGGCCCTGAAGGGCTGAAAAGGTGCGTCTCACTCCAAGATGTGCGTGCTGACCAGAGAGGAGTGCCTAACCCCGGCCTACAAGCTGGAGCCTGAAAATAAGGCAACACGTTTCCTCTGGTGAGCTTTGGTCTTACTACCAAAACAGCACGAGGGGCCGGGCAGGGGGGCTGTGGTACCACAGCCGCCATCCGCTCAGGAGCAAGCTCCGTGGCTCCTGGAGGCCCCTGGGGGGCTGCCGGGGGCCATGTCTTGGGGCGGGCTGCCACCCACCGCTGCCCTCGCACGGGAGACCGAAAGACAAGCAAGAAACGAACGGCAGCCCTGTTCCGGAGAGCAAAGGCCTGGACAGACCTGCCACGCCCTGTCGGGAGGACGGACACACGAGGACACAATCGCCAGTGGAACGGAAAGTGAGGCTGAGCAGAGAAGCCAGCTGCAGACACGAAGGATGGCGAGCCTACACGGCTCCGACCCAGCAGAACGAGAGGACGTTTACTCAGGGACACAAGTACCCGAGTCATTGGTAGGGAGCAAGGGACGAGTGAGCCCAAGATGCAGAGAGCAGTCCCCCTGACCCTGACTCTGCAGGATCTAAATCCGAAGCCCAGCAAAGCCAAGCGTCTGGTCCCTAGCTGGCACGGCTGCCTACGGTTGAGGCCACGTGTGCATTAACAGGAAAACAAAAAGCATCTGAACGTGTGAAGCCAAACGCTGGCGCGCTGCTCTCCGGATGTGCTTTCGGCAAGGCAAGTGAGAGAACTGCGCACTCGTGCGGCCCCTCACTCTGGGGGACGACACCTCCCCACGAACCACAGGGTCCCCACTGTGTGAGGTGCGACAGGTAAGTGGGAGTAACTTTGAAGAAGGAACGCGGCAGACGCACAACAGAGCGGTTACCATCAGAGAAGGGAATGTGACAAGAAAATGAAGAAAGACGAGAGGAGTTCTGACACTTCCCAATCAGAGTGTGACGACGCGTCACTGGTTTGATTAAGGGAACACAGGGTCCAGACGCTTCCTGGGCCGCACGCCATTCCCGACGACTCGTTAGCAGGCCGCAGGGTCTGACCACGTATACAAACGCAATAAGCCTATCTTATTCACACTGTTACCTTGTAACACGGAGAAGGTGCCCCGGGTGAAAAGCGCGGCCCCTACCTTTGGTCCAGCCAGAGCGAGGGGCTGCGTGGTGGGCGGCGGCACGGTGGGTGGCCTTTGCGGGGCCCGAGCCATGTCCTGGGGACAAGCAGGCACAGGTGAGCATCCTCTTAGCTCGGTGCCGCTCTAACACGTCAGACCCTGCTGGGGATACATCTCTCTAGACCTGATTAATAATGAACTGCATTTTTAATTTCCTACATTGTTGAGGCATCTGTCCACGCACCGCTCACCCGGCTGGCGCACAGCAGTCACCCTGAGATACAAGTCAGGCCCAGCAGCTGGCGAGGGGATCTTGCTACCAGGTGTGAGGCAGGACCAGGGGGGCCAATGTGGCATCACGGCACGAGGGCGGCGTGTGGCACACGGGCATGGGGCGGGGGAACCCGAGGGCTCGCAGGGTAGCAACAGTAGGACACCGCTTACTTCCTGCTGCTCTGTGCTTGTGGCCATGGACACCGATGGGGACACCTCTGGCTTCGGGGCTTGTGTTTCCTGCTCCCCAGCCGAGCTGCCCTGTGAAAATAAAGGCAAAGAAACAGTGGGAAGGAGAGAACTTCTGCAGAAGTCAGACTCTGATTCCACGGTCTGTGTGTAGAGAGCACGTTCCACCAGGGACTCAAGGGCCCGGCCCGGCTCTTGCTCCCACCTGACCCCGCCTCACTCACGGCTGGCCTGCCTTCCCCAAGCACCACTGCCCGTGGCATTCTAAGACCTGAGTGGTGACTGTAGGGTCTGTCAAGTCACAGCTGTTACCGAAGCCCAGAAGCCCCATGCCTCGCCCTCCAACCAAAGCCCTAATATTCTCCCCGCCGCCCCCATTTAAGGGGCAGAAGCAACACCGCCGACCCACTGCTGTCATTCAGAAACCATTTCATCTGTACCTGGTATCATTAAGATAAAGGAGCCAAATGCTTTTTATCTTCGTTTCAGGGTAAGAAGCAATTCTGACATTAACAGGGGAAGTAAGAATTTCCCTGAGAGCTTTATGACGTGGGGAAACCAAGTTTTGTTCTAAGAACTCAAGATTCCCAACCTTCAGTGTGAAATTGAAGCTAAAGCTTTGACTCTAATTTGAAGCTCATTCTAAAACCACTCATTTTGGGGCGCCTGGGGGGCTCAGTCAGTTAAGTGTCCGACTTCAGCTCAGGTCATCACTTCCCGGTTCATGAGTTCAAGCCCCGCGTCAGGCTCTGGGCTGACAGCTTAGAGCTTGGAGCCTGCTTCGGGTTCTCTGTCTCCCTCTCTCTGCCCCTCGCCTGCTCACATTCTCTCTCTCAAAAACACACATTAAAAAAAATTTTAAACAATGACCTCATTTTGAGTGTTACTTCCTGATGAAAGGCTATTCCCATTTAAACAGACACACTTCAACTATGCGCGTGTGCCGAGTGATCGCGGGCGCTGGGACGCAGAAGTAGCCGGGCGAGGTTCCTCCGGGGGCAGTTTACACCTGCTATCCTGCGTCCCACACTGAAATCCCAATGAAGCAAACCAGAGAAACCTTCCCAAAAGTCATAATTAACGAGGTTCCTATACAAGGAACCAAATTCAGCTGGGAAGGTAGTGCCTGCACAGAAACACCAAACACCGCAGTCTGCGAATTTGTTAATTTCACAAGGGAAATGCTACATCAGTTAGCTAATTATCAAAGCTACAAGAGTAAGCAAATTTCTCCCATAAATAAGGTACGTTACG
This sequence comes from Paradoxurus hermaphroditus, assembly GCA_004024585.1. Taxonomy (NCBI): domain Eukaryota; kingdom Metazoa; phylum Chordata; class Mammalia; order Carnivora; family Viverridae; genus Paradoxurus; species Paradoxurus hermaphroditus. The sequence goes on along the minus strand of PITB01009289.1, from coordinate 14,217 downwards.
CATGCGCGTTAGAGTTCCATCTCTCCATAAATGAAGAGCAAAAGAACATTAAGTAAAAGCCTGGCTACTTTCACTTGATTGGTTAGTCCAAGGATGGGAATTAAGGGTGAGGAGCCGTCCTCGACTCAGGACTGCTAGGGACACAGGGAGGGCGTGGGGGGCCAGCATGGGCAGCGATGTGCTCCTTCCCAAGAGGCTGGCAGAGAAGACGGGAGGAGGCAGAGTCCCTGACTGTGACGGAAAGGAGGAGCAAGAACCGTCACTTCCCAGGCAATGAAAACTTGCATAAAAGTACACGGGTTTGATCACCGAGGTCAACCGTCCTAGTGTTTACCGTGTTTAACAGGAAGAAAGCAGGGTAGAAGCTTCTAAAAGACGGTTCTCAGGTCTGGAAGCACCTCCTAACAAACCCAGATTCTGACCAAGGATTTTTTCTATCAATTAATGCCCCTGCTGCTCAAACCACAGAGGGAAGGAGGGGCTAAGACTAAACATGAAGCCAGGAGTGCTGGCTGCTCTGATACGGTAGGTACCAAGACTACGGCCTCCATCTAACTCTGTGACAAAACCTTTCTACTGGCTGTCTACAGCGGCGCAGAGTCCGAGCTGAAAGCACCTGCCCCAGGAATTGCTACTCTTGCTCTAATTCTGTGCCTAATTCCGCTCTCCTGGCCGCCTCCCTCCTGTTAACAACGGCAGCCTTTGGGGTGCCGAGATTTGTCTAGCGCTGCAGCCACGAGGGAGGCACGGACCTTCCGAAGCAGGAGGTTTCTGAAAGAACCGGCGTGTGAGGACTGGGTGAGCCTGTTTGCTTCTTACGACCGAGGACTTCGGGGAGAAGACCAGCATCGCCCATGTGGTAAGAAACCATTCTGACAGGTGCACACACGCAGGTGTGAGTCGCAGCAGCGGGCCCAATACAGCCTACTTGATTCTGTGGGAACCGGTGCTGGGCACGGGCTGCTGGCTTTTACCCACCCGCGTGTGCAAGGCTGCTGGCAGACGGACACCCGGCAGCCGTCCCAACTGCTCGATGCTTACGAAGGGGCAGGATGGGGTCTGGCAGACACCACCTCACCGCCTCCCACTAACGAGGCCACGGCATCACCAATCCTCCACACATGGAAGTCCACTTTCCCCGCGCAGCACCCTGGCCAGAACGTTCAGCCACATCAAATCACCCATCAGAAAAATCCGGAGCACAGGACACTCGGTGATACCACTGGGAAGGACACCACAAAAATACCAATGTCATAAAAGGTGAGGGTGGGGGAGAAACTGGGGCACCGTTCCAGATCAAAAACTAAATGCGACTATGAGCTCTGCCTGGACCACGACGGGGAGGCACGCCAACCATGAAGGACATTCGGGGGCAACAAGGGATCTGTAAGTGCACACTCTTCTATAGCATCAGTGCAGTGACATCGCGGTTAGGTTGGGGAACAGCCTTCATCCTAATAAACACTGGAGCGTCAGAGGAAAAGCCTGGGGAGAGACACCTACGTGCTTACCATTCTATTCTTTCAACTTGCCTGCAAGTTAACGTTTTCTAAAAACAAAGGTTGGAAATGAAAACAATGACATGCCATCAAAAGTCCCATTAATGAGATTTGTTTTCGCTATTTTTACTGTCTGGCTTCCTGCAAGGGTGGCTAGCAAGGGTCCACGCCTACAGTCTTGGAAAAAGAGGTGAAGGCGGCACCGCGTCTGCCTGCGGTGCACGGGGGGGGGGGGGGGGGGGGGGGGGGGGGGGGGGGGGGGGGGGGGGGGGGGGGAGGCGGGACTCTTGCTCGGGCCGCCCCGCCCACCCCAGCAGGGCCACCGGGCAGGGCCACCGAGCAGGCCATGCCGTGCGGGAAGGCCTGTTCTTCCCAACCGCCCACCCACCGGCCACAGAGAGCAAACCACAGAGCCATACGGAAGCCACCAAAACGGGACCAAGACTGGCTTCTTCTTCACCTGCTGCAGGGTGAGAACGTGTGTGTGAAACACTGCCCGAAACGCCCACCGCACAGCCAGGGGCCAGCGCCAATTTCTTCGCTGGAGATGCGGAGCGCTTTCTTAATCAACTTCCACCTAGTCTGAGGAAGCTCCTCTGAGCATTTCCAGTACCTTGGACGCCTCTAACCTCACCCATCTGACACCCGGGGTCAGTCACGGGTCGGCACGACAGAGAAAACCGCCAGGTGTTAACTTACTGGTGTGTTCGCGGCCCCACCAGTGGACAGAGTGTGTCCTGTTAGTACTAACTCTAAATTGTTGCAAATTCATTTGTCACTTTTTAAAATCACTACTTACTCTAAACGTCAGATCGTGTCCCAGAGGTGCAGTGTTGAAATACTCAAAAATAGAATCCTGAAAATCTGGAAGTTTCAGTCCTGTAAAAAAGAAACAGGCTCGTCACGGCAAATTTACAAGACAGTCTGTGCTTCGATGGGGAGACTCGGCACCATCAAGACGTCAATTCTCCATAACCTGACGGGTAAGTCTGAGGTGATTCTAGTTAAGCTCATTTGGTGAGTGTCTCGGAAATCCTTAAAAAAGAGGTCAGGGGAGGAGAGCGACCAGATTCCCCGAAGTCTCCTCAGCGGCAACCGGGCAGCTGCGGCCGGTGAGCACTGAATGGGGCAGAACACCCCGAGGCAGGGTCAGGTGCCCACGTGCCCTCACGTGAGGAGACGCGCACAAAATCTGCAGGGAGAGGACTGTCTCCTAACCGGCATTAGACAAGAAAGGAGCCACAGGAGAAAGACAAAACTAGACCCGTTCCTCAGACTGCACATCAGAGTACATTTCAAATGGACCAATAATCCACATTTTAAAAATGAAACCAGACAAGTATTAAAAAAAATGCGTGAATTACTTGAGCACCTGGGGGCTGGGAAGTCTCTCCCTGTGACTCAAGAAAGGGAAAAAAAAACAGTAAATTTGACACACAACACTTTACAAAAAAACAACCTTATGCTTGGTAAAAAACAACAAAAATATATAAACAAAATAAAAACAACAAAAGACAAAGTGGGAAAAATATTTGCAACTCTCATCACAAACAAGACTCTATATATTCTATCCTCCATGTACAAAAAGCTTCTAGAAGAAAAAACTTAACGTGAATTTTAAAAAATGGGCAAAAGATACAAATACATAAAAATCACAGAGGAAGAAAATCTTGGGGCGCCTGGGTGGCTCAGGCAGTTAGGTGTCCAACTCCTGGTTTGTTCATGTCACGATCCTGCGGTTTGTGGGACTGAGCCCCGAGCTGGGCTCTGTGCTGACGGTGCAGAGCCTCCTTGGGATTCTCTCTCTCCCTCTCTCTCTCTGCCCCTCCCCTGCTCACAAATAAACATTAAAGAAAAAAAAAAAGAGATACAAACAGCCCTTAAACATACGAAAGGTGCTCAATCTTGCTTGTGGTAAGGGGGACGCACACACAGTCTCGTCTGACGCTCCTTCTCACCTGTTCTGTGTGCAGTCGCGCTGTGTGGACGCGGCTGTGGGGCAGGAAGGCACGTGCACGAGCCTCTGGGGCAGAATTGGCCCCAGCTAGCGTAGGCCATGCAGGCTTACTCTTTAATCGGCATTCCCACTTCCAAAAGCCTACCTCAAAATACCCCACGGAAACAGGAAATGTCCCACACAGACGGCTACTCCTCACGGCACCTGGTGTGACAGCGAGAGAACAGCCCCCGGCGGTGTGTGGCGCGGCCGGGACGGGACCACCTCTCACGCCGCAGCCCTACGCGCTCTCAGATGAGAGGCCCGAGCAGGCTGCCGGGTGTGATCAGGGGGACACAGATGTGTAACCACACGTACACGTGTCTTTGCATTTCCAAGAGGAAACAGCAAGGATAAGCCAAAAACTGTGGCTGCCTTTGTCTCTGAACCTATCCTACCTCAGAATTTTGGCTTCGAAATCATGCTAAGAGCTTTCTTTATAGAACTTAAAACTATTAAATCTAAAAACCATGTTGTTAAAAAAGCAGTAATATTTAAATAATTCAGAAGCTTATAATTTACCAGTCTCTGCTCTAAATTTTTCTTCCATCTTTTTCTTCAAAATTTCCATTTCTTCTAATAATTCTCTATTTTTGGCTTCAGAATCCTTTAGTTTACTAAAATAAAAAACAAAAAATAAAAGGCTTTAAGTACACCAAGAACAGATCACCTACACGATGTTTCGGTCAGAGTCCCAATGTGTCTCCAGCGCTGCGAAAGTGCCAGAACGAGGTAGGCTTCCCGCAGCTGAACAGGAACACACACACACCCACCCTGGCGTGGGTGGGCCTACTGCGCACGTTACGAGAGCACAGGCGTTTCGGAATCACGCGCAGACATGGATTTAAAACCACGGCTAACAAAGGGGTATCTCGAGGCCCTCCTGGAGTTTCTGAGCCCCCTAGTCTCTTTCCTGGTGAGTCCTCTGTCCTCTGAGGACACCCCGCCCAGGGTACTCAGCCACGAGACCTCTAAACGTCGTTCCCATAATCAGCAAGACGGCAGGCTGCACGAGACCTCGTCCTCGGCCCGAGCATGGGGGGGGGGGGGTCTTGGTTCCCACGCGCTCCCGCGGGGACAGGGCGGTCAGGCCGCGGCGGTGCCCTGGCCAGGAGGGGAGGGGTCCGGTCCGGCCACTGAGAGGGCTTCTGCGCCGAGCCAGCGGGCGATGCCGGCTGACCTGCCACACCTCTCTGCATCTCGGGGTCATCATCTGTGAGACGGGGCTGCAAGAGCGCTGGCCCCCTGGAAACACCGTGACAGTCGCATGACTAACACGTGCCCTTACAGGGAGCGTATGTAAATGATGGCTGTTCCTACCATTACTCTTTTAGCCCCAAACTAACAAGATGTGTGACTCAGGAATCCCGTCAGTGACCCTGTTTGTGACAGCCGGGTCCCCACCCCACCTCCCACATCAACAGCTACTACTACAGGCAGGGTGGCCTGGTTTTATGAAGGACAGTTCGTGACCATCTCCTGAGCAAGCAAAGCCAATGGTGGCCTCTTGTCAAACATTTGTTGAATTTATTATTGTGTAAAAATGGTGTTTGAAGTTGGAAGAAAGTTTTGAAACAGGCATATCATCTTGAACCTGTATTTAAAATACTAGTTTTAGATTAAAAAGAAAAATTCAAAGTTGATGGAATGAGCAAGCGCTAAGGTGAACAATCAGGCCAGAATGGTCCCTCAGACATGTGGCCGTGTCTTGTCACCTGGCACGGGGAAGACCAGCATCCTCTCATACACAGAGACACTGGCACTTCAAAACCGCGGGCTCCCACCGCTTCGTCATTTCCTGAGAACACGAAGCACAGGCCGCCAGAGTGCGCAGGGCATTTGCACGTCCACCCCATCGACTCTCACTGCGCGCCTACTAGGGGCCAGAAACGTTCCAGTGCGCAAAGCTCCTTCCAGTCAACTGACATCACAGCACAGAGGTGTGCCCGAGGTCACGCAGCCCCCTACTGAGTCAGAGCACAGTACCAGGTACCTTTCAAAGGAGAGATTCGCGTCTTTGACTTTCCGCAGCTCCTCTTGAACAAGCTGTTTGGCCCGGATCTCTGCCTCAAGAGCAGACTGCAATTCTAGCCGTGCAGACATGTCTAGCTTCTGACTACGGCGCACTTTCCAAAGGGGGTCCTGGAGACAATGGTTCAAATATTAAAGATATATTTTTAAAAAGTTTTATTTTTTTTTAACATTTACTTATTTCTGAGAGACAGAGACGGAGTGCAAGTGCGGGAGGGGCAGAGAGAGAGGGAGACACAGAATCCGAAGCAGGCTCCAGGCTCCGAGCTGTCAGCACAGAGCCCGACGCGGGGCTCGAACTCACAGACATGAGATCATGACCTGAGCTGAAGTCAGATCCTTAACCAACTGAGCCATCGAAGCACCCCAAGATACATATTTTTAGAATTTATTTATTGAGAGAGAGAGAGAGAGAGGATGTGCATGTGCACGCGAGTGGGGGGTAACAGAGAGAGAGAGGGAGACAGAGGATCCAAAGCAGACTCTGTGCTGGCAGCAGAAAGCCAGACGCGGGGCTCAAATTCACAAACCGTGAGATCATGAACTGAGCTGAAGTCGGATGCTTAACCGACCGAGTCACCCAGTCACACCTAAAGACATATTTTTAAGATATTTATTTGTTTAACAAAATGCTGACAAGTAATTCATCTTTTTCTAATCTTAAACTTTTCTTATCACATGTATTTTTATTTATTTATTATTTTTTTTAACGTTTATTTTTGAGAGACATAGAGACAGAGTATGAGCAGGGGAAGGGCACACAGAGAGGGAGACGCAGCATCTGAAGCAGGGTCCAGGCTCCGAGCCACCAGCACAGAGCCCAACGTGGGGCTCGAACTCACAGATGGTGAGATCATGACCTGAGCCGAAGTCGGCTGCCCAACCAATTGAGCCACCCAGGCACCCCTCTTATCACATTTAAATAATATCTTAATTCACTTAAAATATTAGTTTGATAATATTAGGTGTCATCGAAGTCCATCAGACCCAACTCTAGCTTGGGTATTTTATGACTTTTCTTAGAGATCTTCTGAAGAATGAGATATACTTAAAAAAAATTTTTTTTTAAAGAATAAAACCAACCTAGAGTGTAATTTCTGGTTGGGCCTGTTAGACTCTGAAAGACTGAGGCGGCAGAGGGAGGAGGAAGGATGGCGTGCGCAGCAGGTGAGGGAACGGGGTCAGAAGCCAGCCGGATGGCAGCGGCTTCCCTTCTCCCACCGAGATGCTCACTGTGTTCCGTCCACTCTCGAGACGGACAAAAGGAATCGGAAGATTCCACTCTGGTAGACTTAAAAATCTGAATTTATTAAGTTCTAACTAAAACGCTAATGCAGTTACTCCCCTATCCCTTTACTGTCACTAGTATTTGTCTCTCACCAAGTAACTTACACACACTTATTGTAAGAAAGGCAAACAGGAGGAGGGATACGTGGGGCCGCGCCCAGAAGTGAGCCTGGGTGGAGATGGCTCGCCAAACTCCGGGCACTCGAATCACACGGACCGCTGCCTGGGGGGTGGGGGTGAGAGAATGGGAGAAACCCATCTCCTTGAGGGCGGAAGCCCGCCCGGCGAACCCGGGGTCCCTCCACAGAGCCGGGCACTCGGGAACGGCTTGCTGCGTGCGTGTGCGCCACGAGAGGCGGCTGTGGTCGCCCGGAGGTTCGGACGGTGGCGCTCCTCGGCTGACCCCCTCCCCGGCCACGCGGAGTCCCACGCCGCCCGGGTCACCCGCCCGGCGCTGAGCCTCTGCTCGCGGGGCCGGGACACGTGCTCGGCCACTGCCGGGCGCCGCTGCCGTCAGAAGGCCGGCTTCGGACGAGGCCTACCAGTGCTCTTGACCCCAGACTGGAGCTCCTCAGGGTCTCGAGCTCCTCGGTCATCTTGGAGGCGAGAGCCTGCAGGTAACCTCGGGCATCTTTCTCGTCGCTGACCCTAGAGGAGGACCACACAGACCCCGTGAGAGAAGCCAAAAACGAGGACAGGGTCCTGCCTCCCGCGGGACAAAGTGACAGTGTCCGATCGGCCAGAACCGTCGCCCACGGCCAATGAATGGCTCTGCCGGCGAGGGCCGCCCTGGTCCCTCCCCACCGAGTCGTGCAGAGCGCGGCCTCCCTTTCACCAAACGTGTGGGGGTGTACGAGTGTGGCCCACACCTTCAGTGACGCGGCACGCTTTCTCCGCCTGCCGTCCAACATGAAGGTCACTGGACGGAGCGCCGCCCCTCCACCGCGGCCATCCGGGTGCCCATCCGGGAGCGGGCGGCGGGTGGAGGCCGCGAGGCGGGGCTGGGGGAGAGCGGGGCGGGCGCGTACCACTGAATGATCTCGGCGATCTGAGCCTCCCAGTGGGCCACCGACTCCTTCTTGGCCGCCAGGTCCTGCAGCTCATCCTCCAGCTGTCTGTTCTGAGCTGTGAGTTTATCCACAAAGGAACAAAGCTGAAATTAAACAATTGTGCCACACGACTCGTTACTTGGTGTCCTTTACACATGACCTTAGCATCACTACAGCTACATGTTCTTTCGAAGATTTTGGGAGTTTTCTTTAACCGCTGTGAGATCTTGTTCCAAACGTCATTTCCGACACAGACTTTGTATGTATCTCACTCTGGTTACATTTCAACCCGAGTCTGAGCATACAAGTGACGGGAGTGGGGGATTTCAGGAAATTAGCAGCTTTTAAGCCCATGGAAACGTATCACTTCACGGAGGAAGCGAGCTGTGCAAACCACCCGGCTCCCAGGACTCAGGACCGAGACAGCCCGGGCGGCGGCGTGGGCTGCATTACCCTCTCGTTCTCGGCCGTCAGCTTCTTGTTCTCCTCCAGCAGCATCGCCCGCTCGCGCTCGTATTTATCTCTGACCGTGCCTACTGCTTCCTCCATCTCGGCGTGCCTGCGGAGGCGCGAGCGCAGCGGGTCAGGAGCTCCGCGGGCCCACCCTCTCGGTGGCCGGGGCCTGAGCCCGCGCCCGCAACACCGAAGGGCGCGTGGAAACCTACCGCTCTCGCTTGGACTTTTCCAGCTTGTCCTTCAGCACGAGGACCTCCTTCTGCAGGGCCAGCTGGTGGCTCTCCGAATCGTGCACCTCCTTCTTCACGGTTTTCACTTCCAGCACATGGGAGGCCTCGCGCCTGACCAACTCCTCTTCGTAGAACAGGACTTTCTTCTCAAGCTCAGATTTTATTTTGGAAATCTCCTGCTGATGTTCTAAGGCGGCACCTGGGCCCCGGCCTCCTTGCTTTGTCTGAGGATTAAGGTCGACTAGAGTAAACAGAGTCGCACAGACCGCCACCCACACCCTGTGCGGGCACGCGTACACGCAGATTCTGCTGCCTCCTCCCCACCGATGGCAGACACCGCGAACACCACACCTGACACACCTGGCCACAGTCATGACGTCCTTCTAACAATTCTGAAGCAGATTTGAGGGGCTGATAGTACCTGCCTCGCACCCCGGAAGCTCTGTCTACACCCTGGCATGAACAGTCCCCAAAGCCTCATCACAGTTTGTTCATTCAGGCTACAATGTATCAGGGACCTCAGAGGTAAGAGGGTTACACCAAGGTCTCTGCTCTCGTGGGGCAGAAGGGGAAAGACTGACAGCCAAGCAGCGAACAAGCAACGGGACACCAACACAGGGCAACGCGGTAAAGTGTGGGAGTGTGGCACCAAGAGGAGAGTTAGAGAAGGCGCCACTGATGTGGGGACACAGGAAGTGTCATGTCAGGCGGAAGGTCCTCAGCACGGTGACAAACAGCACGGTGAAAGCAGTGAGCTGGGCACAAGCCGCACGCAGAAGAGCAGGCGCAGGGGCGGCTGGCCAGGCAGGAAGGGGCGGTGCTGGAAGGGGCTCTGTCAAGGCTGGAGTCACTCGGAGCTGCTGGGGACACTGAGGACGGACGCACTCTGGCTGCCTCGGGGAGAGCAGTCAGCGCCGGCGGCGACAAGCAGACCAGGCAAAGCAGGCAGAAGTCTAGGTCCCCGGGGCTGCTGCCCGCAGGCCCAGACGGCAGCAGGACGATAAAAAGAACAGGCGCATCCGAGGTGCGTGCCGGGGACAGAGCAGGGCCATCGTCTCCACAGGCAGGCGAGGGAACCAAGGCTCAGAAAGGGGATGTGCGCCTCTGAGGTCATGCTGGGCTAACAAGGAGGCACCCCACACCCCATGGCCGCTGCCCCCATTCTGGCTCCTGGTGCCTCTCTGCTTGCTTGCTTGCTCCCTCCCAAGGTGCCTGGGTGCCCTTGGCCCCGGGCCATTGGCCTGTCTTCCACTTCAGTGGCAGGACACGGGTTTTAAGGAACTTTTCCAGAAATGGCCTCACTGTCAGGTGTTAGTTTACCAGGACTTACTAGAAACTGCCGCTTTACAGAAGGAAAATAGCGAAGGAACTCGGGTTCTAAGCGGAAAGAAAGCTGTCATACAGGCACGTTTGTGACCTGTCACCTCTCCACACCCCGCCCCTGCCTGACAAGCTGGCGGCATAGGAGGACTCCCACCACGACAGTAAGGAAGGGGGAGAGGCTGGCCTCCCGCAAGCACTACCTTGAGGGCCTCAAGCTCACTTTCCACTTGCTTGGAGAAGTTCTCGCTGTGCTCTCGAAGCTTGCGCTCCCTGGAGGCCTCGGCGACAGCGTCCTCCAGGCGAGCTTCCAGCTGCAAGGAGGGCACACAGCTCACGCAGGAAGCCGCCCCGCCCTCGGGGCTCTCCCTGAGGGCCTGTCGCTCCTCCCTCCGCAGCGGATCCCAGGCCAAGTTAACCCAGGCCAAGTTAACCGCTGAGAAATACCCTTTAAGGCTCAACTGAAACAGCTGGTCAGTAATGAACTAAGCTTATATTCTAATGCAAACAGGTAACCTGGCAGTAAGTGCCGGACAGGAGACGGGCTGGTGACACAGGCACTGGGGACATCTACAGGTCTGACCGGTGAAGGTCACGCGCCCGAGCGGGGAGCAGCGGAAGGCCCCCTGCCCACGCGACGGCCGGCACCCCGGGCCTCGGCTGAGCGCCCTCTCTCATCATGTTCAAGCAGACCACAGGCGCTGCAGCGCCTCGCCCAGAGTGCGGACGATGAGGCTTAGTTAGGGGTTCCGCGGACGCCACAACTACGAATGTAGCTGGGTTGCAAAATACATGGAAAAGAAAACAAACAGGTGTTTTGAGACCAACTGACAAAGACGGTGTACTTCCACGGTCTTTCATCAAGCCCATTTTAACAGGACTCAATCCTAAGGGCTGCTTAAAGTACGCCGCTCGCTAATGGGAGAGCATCTGCAGAATCTAGGGCAGCCGGTTCTGAGTGGGGTCCTGAGGCCCTTTCTAACAAAGGCCCTTCTTTTTCTAATTATCTGGGTTTTCTTCAAATACTCTATCTGAAGTGGTGTAACACAACACACCGAACGCAGAAATGGGTAAGATGACCTATGTGTTGGTCCAGCCAGTTATTAAAGCACGAACTTGTAAAGATGCCACTCTTCTCACCACATGGAGGGAGTTACTTTCCATAAAAAAGGTCAGTCGTGCTAACACGTAATGGGTTTATTATTAAACTGAACAGTGTTCTAACCTCTAACCTGGTAAACACGAAGAGCCGTAACCTCCACGAACAAAACTCTTCGGGGCTCAACAGCTCCTGAGAGCATGAAGCAGTCCCGAAACCGAGTTTCAGAGCCACCGGGCTGAGCCTGGTCGGCCTCCGGCCACCGCTGTGGACGAGGGCCTCGGGCTCGCCAGGGCTGGGCCGTGCCACCCACATCCCGACACACTGACGTTCTATTTGTCAGGCACTGAAACCTCGATTTGCTCTAGAAGGGAATTTTTAAAGACTCATACCCTGAGGAAGACTTCGAGCAATTTCGCAAAGAGGTATCGAGGGCTGAGAAGTACAAAATAAGTGCCCGGCGGAGCAAGTTACTTGGTTTCTCATGAAACTTAACACCAGCTTTAACACTTTACGTGGTCGGCCTGTGTCCTCAAAGGCGCCTCAGGAGGGCGCGGAAGTCGGCCGCGCGGCCCCCGCCCCGGCTCCAGAGCTACCTCTTTCCTGAGCTTCTCCGACTTGCGGGCCTCCTGCCGCATGGAGTCGATCTTCTGCATGGCCGCCTCCACCTCTTCCTCCTTGTCCCGCAGCTGCCGGGAGGCCTTCTGCTTCTGGGAGCGGAGCTCCGCCATGCGCTCGTTCAGCTCGGAGAACTCCTGCAGGGCCAGCTTCCGTTGCTGGTGGGCGTCTTTGAGTTCTCTGGCCTGGGACTTCAACCGCTCTGAAGCTTCAATCAGTTGCTGGAAAGAAGGAATGACAGAGGTTTTGTGCTTGCTCAGCGGAGACGTGGAGGGCTGGAAGTTCAGTCCTCCCCGGCAAATGCTGGCTACAGACCGCGGCCAAGAGCCAAAGGCTCGCCTCTGTGAAAAAGCCCTTTGCTCGGGCCAGCACAGCTACGAGCAGCCTAGAAGCAGCCCACCTGCGTGGAGGTGCTAAGCATCATGCTCACTCCAGAAAGACCCCCAACTAGGCGGCGACCAGGAGCCTGAGTTCTGCCAGCCGGCCGGAAGGCCTGCTCACAGGGCCACCAATTTCAACTTCTCCCCTATGCTCTCCACACGACCACAAAGGTGGGCAAAACGTGAATGTGGTCACCAATCCAGTCAACGAAAGAGCGGAATCGGGAGAGGATGTACTACGCGTGAAAAGGCTTAAGAATTCCATCAAAGTAAAGAACTACATAAAAACAACTGTCGGACAGCTAGCCCCTCAAGAGAGTGAGGTATGGATGTGGTGGCCCCTCCGGCTGCACCGGTGGCCTCACCTCCCCGCAGTCAACTCCTCAACGACCAGGTGGCACAGTCATGGTGGCCCCTGTGGGTCTGATATTGGAAGTAGCAGGACCTGGGGAGGGGAGGGGAGGGGAGGGGAGGGGCGGGGCGGGCCGGGCGCGCTGCTGCACCTGGAGTACCGAGGAGTCTCCTGTCCCACCTGCGCCTCTCGGAAAAGCACCGTGGTTACACCACCACGACAGACTGAACAATCTGGGTCTGAAATCTCGCACACGTTAGCGAATATACTGCAAACTGTAGGTTTAAGGACTTAAGTGTACCAATGAATGTACGTTAGAAAACACACTCCTGGTATGAACGAATGTACTGTTGTCTGAACACAGTCTGATGTGTTTTACTGAAAATCAAGTTTATAAAGGAGTTTTGGGGGGAATCACCCACATTTTAACAAATGGTCTCTTTCGCATGCCCTGTCGTATGAAGAGCCTCGGCTGAAAGAGGGGAGGAGGCCGCTGGAGGGGAGGACTCTGGCACCGGTACCAGTGTGAACCCGGCTGGGTCGGCTGCTGCGGGCGCGGGGACGCGGGGCCCCTCAGGCCCTTGGCATCGCCTGGTCCTTGCTTCCAGCCTGCCCGGCAGGCCTGTGGCAAGGCCCGACACGGTGACCGGCGTGGCGGCAGTACCCTCACAGCCGGCCACCCCGCAGGCAGCGGCACGGCACGACCCCGAGGCAGTCTGGCCCCTCGAGGCTGCAGGCGGCACAGCCCAGGACACAGACGAGGGTGCCGAGGAGGGCTGTAGACCCCTGCACGACTCCGAGCTCACAACCTGCCGCCTCGCTGAAACTTCTCTCACGGGAAACCACCCCCTTGACTACCTTGTGAAAATCCTCCTTTTCCTGCCGCACCACGCGGTACTGCTTCTCCAGGCCTTTCAGCCGCTGCGTGGAATCTTCGTGCTCCTGGCGAAGGGCCACCGTGTCCTCCAGCTGTCGCTCGAGCCTATTTGAATCTGCGCAGAAGAGAAAATAAACTGCATTCCCTTACAGGCAACACGTCACGTCAGCGGACTTCCTGACAGTGAAAAAGTGAAGGGTCCCTCGCTTGCTTGCTCACTCGGAAGCCTGCTTGCTTTCTCACACGCCGAAGGGTCACACGTGCAGCCATCTGCGCAGACTGACTGGGTAATCGCTCTCCCCTGGGGACCGGGGGCCGTGTGAGCAACACGGGGCAACTGAGGGGCACCGTGAGGCTTAGTCACCAGCTAAGCTGGGATGCTGGGGTCTAGGTAGGAAATGGAGGGGCTGACTGAGGATCAGGACTTGAAAGTGGTCTGGAGCTTCAGGACGCTTTGACGATCTAGGAGCCATGAAGAATAGATGGGGACGACAGACCCAGCACCTAAAATACTGAAAACAGCAGGCGCAGCCGCTGAGGAAGCTTCAGAGAAATAAGCTGTGGCAATTCTGTCTCAGGGCTACAAAGGGGAGAGTTAAAGACAGAGAAATGTAAACCTTTTTGAGATTTTACAGGTCAGACACTAGAACGTGATTCTAGCTGCCACTGTCAAAGTCTCATTCTTGGGCCAAGCAAGCTGGAGAAATAACTTCAGGTAAACGGACAAAACGGGAGACCCCTAAATAGGTTTATGGAAGCCAAAGCCCTTCTTCCCCTTCCCCACCTTATGAAATGGACTCTGAAAAGCTTTGATGAGGTTAACACCCAAGAACACAGACGAAGCAGCCTCTTTAAGACACCCACCTGCTATTTTATTCTTCAGACGCTCGATCTCTTCATTTAGCTTTTTGATTTCCTTATCTCGGGCTGAGCCGCCCAGGGCCCGGGTGGAGCCGTGCAGGGACTGCACTGTCTGGGTGGACTCTACGGGAGGCAGAGAGCCGGGGTGTGGGAGGGGGGACG